>JARFOD010109639.1:0-25722 GCA_031763545.1 Mopalia muscosa
AGTGATGGACAAAAATGTGATTTTGATGTAAAAAGAAGATGGGTATTTTAGTTAACTCTGTGTGGAAAACGGGCATTTGTGTGACAATTAAATATTCGGTCGATTTATTCATCAGTTATAGATTCATTCATTCCTCCGTCCGTCCGTCCATTTTCATTCACTCATTAGTTCGTTTAATTTATTTGCAGCATTAGGTCTTAAGCCAGACGTTTCAATCATCATTTCAGTAACTTTTAACAAAGGTAGCAAACGACAAATCAAATTAATCGATTCATTTATTTCAAAGTCATACTTGTAATTGGAGAAAATTATATTTAGATAAGACTTAAAATAATTATCTAAATATATGAGACTTGGAGTCAATCCGACTCAATCGTAAGTATTCCTTTGTAGACTTATGTTTTCTTCAAAAGAGATACATTTAAGTACCTTAAACAAAACAACAAATAAGTACATATAGTCAATCGTTCATGTACATCTCAATAAAAACAACACATTATAACCGGGGATTTACCCTCAATAATATATAGGATTTGTTATTTACAGTGGCACTTAGTGATATGAGTTTATTATGATTATTTACAATGTCATGAAATGGCTAAATACAATGCTGCCTCAGTCAAAATTATATTTGACCATTTGAGGGTAATTTGGCACATGAGAAAAAACTCCAATATAGTAACACAACATTGTCCCTTTCTTTACATAAGATTTTGTGAAGGTATGCATCCATAACTAAATGAACAATGCAAAATAACTACACATTGGCTGTCTCAAATCCCCGACTGTCACAGTCAGACAAATCGTCAACAGTATAACTACCTGACGTTGTTGTAGCACTGTCACTATCATCGCATGTCGTAAGATCACTATCGGGCACTAGACTGTCATTAACATTTCCTGTCCGACCACCTGAGCGACAGATTTTACTCACATTTATCCTAACAACAGCTTCGTGCATTCCGCAGTTTGAACGTCTATTTCTGTCAGCACTATTTGGTAAGCGTCTATATCGCGGGGGTATTGGGGGAGGAAGTGACGTCACTGGATCCACGTTGTTAATTGGCAACATTTTGGTGTAACCTTGTTGCTCGGGTCTGATCTCCATTGAGGTCGGGATGAAGCTGGAATCAGTGTGACTATGAGCTGAACCTCTGATGATGTTGTTGTAATGTTCAGGTAACGTGTGATTCAAATTCTGTGTTTTCAGACCCGCCATGTACGACAGGGCTGATCTCTGCATGTCCACATACTCCCCTTCTTTACTAAACACGTTCAAGGTGTCTGTAGGTAATCCGACTGAAATTAAACGCAAATGATATGATATTAATTTACATCACTGAATAATGAATTGATCGATGAACAAATCAATTGAACACAGCATCAAACCCCATTGAATCGACCAAACTGAAGTTCGAATAAACGATTATTTGGTTGATTTGATTGGTAGATGAGACTACCCAAACAACTAAATGTAGGCTACTGTAACACAGAATAAATCAAGACTATAGTTCGGTTTTTCCAGCTCTCATATCGTTTTAATTCATGATTTATATTATCTATAAGTCAAATATTATACTAATCTGGACATAAATAGGCACTAAAATACAAAAGACTAATACTATTCTATATTATTCAACAGAAGTTTTATTCGGTTTGTCATTCTAACACAAACGCAGCCAAACACTGTTGAAGCTCATGCATCATATTGACATGCAAATGTTACAGACATGGCTATTTGAGAGCTGTCGTTTTCATGTGATAAGAGATGACGTCTCGTTAGACTATTGGTATTTGACATGAGAAAAGCTCTCTAGTTAAGGAGGCGAGATCCATCAACACTTTCACATCCGGGCTACTCAACTTTGTGAAACATGACGAGGCTTGGGATAAAATTCGAGAATACACTAAACATATAGCATTGCTTTTTTCCACAACCCCACTCTAAACAAAATACAAACTGCTCAGCACAGACATACATCAGCCAATACAAACCCTACACTGCCACTTGTCATTCAGCACCGCCTAATTTCAGAGTTTCGTCTTTTCTATTAATTAAGGCAAGCAAGCAGATGGGATTGAGGTTAACAGCTCGTAATGGACTGGCGTGAACCTCGTCAGATGTTCAATGCTGTGTAAAACACCGACAAACACGCACTGCTTCGTAAGGTGAACACACTCTGGGTTAATAAAGGGGAACATTACTTGTCAAAGGAATTCTTCCGCCACCACATTTGTTAGTCAGAGTGAATGTTAGGGATTATAACGCGTAAAACTCACCGAATGTCAGACTGCCCGATCACACATAGTGAGGGGAGAAAGCTGTAGAAAATAAGGGAAAAGAATACTCCATAACAAGATAGACTATCAGCGATATCGGATAGATGAGTACCAAACCTTAAATGCCAGTTTAATTTTAACTACATGAATGTTAAGACGAAATGGAGTGATGGTTCTTGTGTTAAAATATAAGATTTTCTATTAGTATCACCAGAATATTTTGTAAAAAAGATATGTTATTTCTTGCTGTTCAGTTTCTACTAAAATGGTTTAGAAAATGTGTGTTTTGATCAGATATGAGATGTACTGGTCATGATAAAAGATGAATAATCATAATGAAAAACGTTGGACATCAGATGGACACTTCAGAGGAATCTCATTAGTTAACTGCGTGCAATGTTAAAACAGTTAATAAAATGACAAAGAAAACAAAGGTTATCATTTAAAAGGGCAAATTTATTAAATCCGTGCAATGTTAACAGTCACGATATCATGTGTTTTCTATTAGTGAGTCATATTTAAGATCTACTAACTAGACCCCAAACACAACGAATAGATGCACAGGCGGTAAGCTCTAACAACCAACATTCCCTTCTCTTCCCTGCTACTACGACATTGAATAGCTGAGTATGCAGAACTTGAATGACTGACCAATTGATACTGATCAGGTCTAGTTTGATTTAGTAAGTATGCCTTCACTGGTGGATATATACCTTGATTATCATCCATGGAATAATGGTGCCGGCTGTGGCTGTCCTCTTCGCTTCCTCCTCGCCCGCTGTCACTAGTCGCCGTTTCTCCAGACATATTACTCGTCTCATCATCGGGCCTCCGTGTCCCATCCAACACACCATCACCCTGACCACAATAAATATAAATCCGGACTCTTCTCAATTTGTTCTAATCGTAACTGTATTGGCCACATCTCGTGTTATATTTCCAGTTTATTTAACAGTTATGGATAATTCTTGATAATATGTTTACCTCTACTCTAAATTACGCACATTTTGAAGACACACAATCTTCATTTGGAAATCGATGTTTTAAAATGGATTAAAGCTATAGCTTTGTGAAGAACAAAAACCTGATTCGATATTCTAAATGCTTATTTTTAAGGAGCTGTTTTTTATAATGGATTTGACACAATGTTAATAAACACTTCACAACCCTCATGGTGAAGTCCTGTAAGCAATAGTATTCTCGCGAGAGTTTCTATAGTAGACGAGACTAAGATAACTCTCATACGCTATATAGGCCGAGCCGTCGGGCATTAATTTCTGCCAATATTTGCGACGATCGTATGTCACAGACCAGCAGATAAAAGTAGTACTTAGAAAAAGATGGTCTGGGTATATCCGAGTCAATGCATCGACGTAAGAAGTAGAATCGATTCTATTTTAGAATGCCCTGTAAGTTGGTACATTTAGGTCAAATTGGTCACTGCTCACAATGTCCTGTCCAGGGATATTTAACGTTTTTTTTATGTTTGCGGACTTCAGCCATGTGTGGTTAAATTTCCGTAATAACTTGAAATGTTGAATAATGTAGGTGGATATATGTCAGTCTGCTTTTGGGAACTGTTTAATATTTTCGCCTGTATATTGGTAGCAATTTATAGAGGTAACAACCTATATATCTACTAAATACTTAAGATTCATTCATTTTAAACTGGCATAGGCAGGTAGTTAATTGTGTATATTCTTGAGAGTTACATTTTACATTTACGTCGGTCTTGTAGGTGAATTATAATTTATCACTAAAGATATTGCATTAAGAAACACGATGAACTTTATCAAAGTGACAATTCCCCAAATATAGCAACGAACTACTCCTAAAAGCTAAATGATAAGCGTGTTACATAACAAATCTATCCTGTCCACAGACACTTGTATCTAGCGGGTTGTCGAGCTTGTTAACCTTGGTCAATTATTGTATTCAATGGGAGAAGATCGGTAATGGAGATGGAAACATCAATAAATTAAGCCAATTAAACAAAAATTAGTACTCGCCTGAGTATTAAACACATTCTCGTTTCAAATACGTTGTCATTTTTCAAAACTAAATTTTGAAACCGAAACCGTGGCGACGCGCTTGTGGAGATTCCATGTGTGTATAGGTTATCACTATGAGCCGTGCGATCACAAGTTCAAACAAAAGCAACAGAACCGATGGTTAGTTTTACTAAATGACAACGGCTTTTAAACTGTTAAACGAGAATGCGTTAATAATAACATCAGGTGAGTATTAACTTATTTAATTTATTGCTTTATTTTCAAATTTTCAGCAACTCCATTTTCGACCTTCTCCTAATAGATAATATACGGCTTGGTAGACAGCTGTCAGCTGGATTACAAGTGTCTGCGCTCCTCACAGAACAGTAAGCATTGAGCACAACTAAACTATCCATTCAAAAAGAGCAAGCAGCTAGCACAGCGCCAAAACACTATCCTATAATCAAATGTATTAGCTTATCCTAGCCATAGCCATGCAGACCATAAAGTGGGATATTTGTTTCATGAAGCTGACTAAAGTCGTCAATTATATCATCAATATTTCAATTATTTCATTGAAAGTCAAGACAACATCGCCATAAATCAACTTACCCGAGGGTCGTGCAGCCACACTTTAGCGCTTTGGGGGGTTTTGTTAGGTGAAATGACATTATATGATAAACCGCCATCTATTGGTGGTCGATTTATATCCGGTTTCTCGTCCATCCAAATAAAATTGAGAGAGGTGGGCGTCTGGAAGAATGATAATGGAAGTATAAATACCATGAATTGTTAAGGTAATAAATAAAAAAGAATGTAGGGAAACGTATTGGAGCATACCCTGCACTTATGCCAAGATTTTTGCAATGAAACGATGTTAGTAAAACTCAAAACACACGCCTGACAATCACAATAAGTGCAGCATTTGTAATAACAGACAGTATATACTACAAAGAAGCAAAAACATAAACTCGTAAGCTCACCCCAATCGGTTGCTGTCCTCGTATGACGTCATGATGGGGAGCTGTTTGAGGAATGGGCAATTTCCCACGAGGATCCGTTGATGATTCGTCTCCCAGTAAACTCACATCGTTCTCAATCACAAAATTTACTCCTTTCTTAGTTTTGCCATTCACATGGTTATTTCTAGTTAATTGTTTTCCAGAATTTGATCCATTGCTCTCTTTATTAACATTTTGAGAGTTATTTTTTGAGAATTTCTCCGTGCTATCTGTGCTTGTTTCAGCTGTGTCGCGAAGATGTCTTCGTCTGATGATAAAAATGATAGCAATGATAATAACAGAGATGAGCGTGGTGGCACAGATAACTGCAATGACAATGATATAATTGCTGGGGACTCCTTCTTGTTTCTTGGGGGACACACGTGATGCATTGGCGGGAATAACTGTCAGATTTAATCGTTTCAATGTAACTCTCTGTGGAGATCCCAAATCTCTTACAGATATCAACAAACTCACATCTTCACGTAAAGATATTTCTTTCTTTTCTGACTTATTCAACTTCAGATAAATGTCCCCGTTGTCCGGGTCCATATAGAAAATACTATGATGGTCTCCTGCTTCAATCATGTAAGTCAAAGATCCATTCTCGCCTTCATCCGGATCAGTTGCGCCCACTTGTATGAAAGGGGAATCTGCAGGTTGAGTTGTGTAAACTGGGAATGATCCATTAGCAACAAATGGGACCCGCACAGAGGGAGAATTGTCATTTATATCCATCACGTCAACAGTAACTCCAACCGTTGCTGTCAAAGGATTGTCTCCCTTGTCGATGGCTACCACAAAGAAATGAATGACAGGCGTGGTTTCTCTATCAATCTCCCGGGTCGTTTTGATCACACCACCATCCGCTGATATAATAAACATTCCCTTGGATTCAGGAGTTTCTCGTAAGAAATATTCTATTTGCCCGCCTAGACCTTGATCAGGATCTGAAGCCAAAACTTCTCCAACAATAGCTCCAGAGGGTTGCTCTTCTGATACGTTAAATCTGTAAGCTGTTTGCTTGAAATTGGGCTTTTCGTCATTGACATCTGAGATTTTGATCACTACAGTAACATTGCTATATCTGGGTGTTAGACCAGCATCTCCAGCTCTAACTGTCACCGTCATCTCAGATGTGGCTTCATAATCTACTTGTTCTCTTATAAACAACATACCATTAGAGGGATCAATCCTGAAGTGGGAACTGTTCACACCAAAAACCGCGTAAGATAGTTTGCCATTTTGGCCTACATCCTTATCTACAGCGCTAATCTGAAGAATCCCCTCACCAACTTTAGCGCTTTCCTTCACTGGTACAACATACGAAGACAATTTAAATTCTGGTGAGTTGTCGTTTTCGTCACTAACACTAACAATAAAGTAACTTACTACTGGAAAAGAAGGACTACCCTTGTCTTCACAACTTACTGAAACATTGTACTCAGAAGTTAACTCACGATCAAGTTTAGAATTCAGGGACACTTGAAATTCGTTATCATAAAGTCGTTGTAACTTAAATTCAGAACCACCAATTCTACAGTCTACTTGAGAGTTTATGCCACTGTCCAAATCGACTGCAGAGATATGAGCCACAAAGTCATTAACACGTGCATTCTCTGAAATAGTCGCTCGATCACCTTCAGGTAGGAAGTTATACTCAATACGAGGTGCATTGTCATTTACATCAGTGAGAATAACCATAACCAAAGCTTGTGAAGATCTGGGCTGCAAAGCTTGGTCAACCGCCTCCACAACCAAACGAAATAGCTTTCCTGTTGTCTTTTCATAGTCCACATTCCCAATAACTCGAACCACTCCCGTTGTGTCGTTGATGGCAAACAGATCAGAGTATTTGGAAAAGGTAAGGCTACTATATCTGTATTTTACCAGACCATTTATTCCTGTATCTTTGTCTTGTGCTAACACTTGTGTAATAGGCGTATTTTTTTGTATATTTTCTTCTATCGTGATATTGTACATATGTTGTGTGAATACGGGGGCGTGATCATTGACATCACTGACCAGAATGGTAACAGTAACTGTTCCCGTTCTTTGAGGGGTTCCGCCATCTTTAGCGATTATTTGTACCTTATAAGACGACCGTAGTTCTCTGTCAAGTTTTTTCAGAATAACAACTCCAACTTCTGGTGCGCCATCAAGGTTATTAATAACACTGACACCAAATTGGGCATTAAACGGAATGATTTCATAGTTCGTTACACCATTGTTTTCCCCAGTATCAGCGTCTCTAGCTCCACTTAGAGGAACACTAAAGTTTATGGGCACCGACTCAGGCACGTTAATTGTAACTTCCTGCGCAGGGAATTCAGGAGAGTTATCGTTAACATCCTCTATCACAATTTTAACTTTGAAGATTTTAAACACAGCTTCTGAGTAGACCGCAACGTCTAAATCAAGGAAACAGTCAATCAGATCAGGACAGAGGTATTCTCTATCCAGTCTCTGTGTTGTATAAATAGCACCGGAGATGTCTTCAATTCGGAAATTCCTTACCAGCGGACTCTTTTGTCCGAAAAACATAAATTTAAGGTTTGTTTTATCCACCGCTTCTAGTGCAGTGAGGTATTGTGGATCATTCTGAACATTACCAACAAATGTATTAGCCGGTTCCTCTTCCGCCACAATAATTGTATACGACTGTCCGTTGATACACAATAGTGCGGTACACAAAATACATATGCACAAAGAAAACATTCTCGTTGTTTCCGTCATCGATGGTTAAATCCGACTTAGAAGTAGTACAATAGATTGATCCGAAATGTCATCCTCTGCTGATTAAGATCGTCCTCGCTGTAGCTCATTGCCAGGTCATAGCCTTGTAAGTGACACCTTAGCTTCTTCTGAGTCTCATTTACAGGCTGGTAAACTCGGCTAGATCGGCGGTCAACAGAAACCCTTGGAGACTCTGCAAATAGACAGAAAATAAATATTTATCAGTCTGTTTGAAGAAGTTCTTAAGTTAAGCGGGGTTTTACAGACTAATCCCACAGAGATCTTCTCACCTGGGTAATCAGTGCAGGTATGTCTGTCTTAATTACAGCTAGCTATTATAGCCCTTGTCCATGCTGACTCAAGGTTTAACGTCGCTCAGTTTTTTAAGTCACTTCAGACGTCCGCTGGCTTCAGCTAACAAGCCCCTAAAATCATATTTAATGGAGTTCCGGACTTCATTTAGGCAATGTTAACTTATTGCAGTGCGTCACGACAGTCAGGTGAAGGATTTACCAAGACTTAGAGGGGATCAGTACCCTTATAAATCGGAACTCTTTATGTGCCACATACGTTGTGGAACAGTCTTTCGCCGGCTTGCTTCTGCCTGGAATATGCAGGTTTAAAACAGGAACGCTGAACCATGCATCACTAGCGGCCTACAATCCACAGAAATCCCACCAAATACCCTTATTATCACTTCATTATCTGGGGAATTTATACACTTACTGGTGGATTTTTACCCTTTGACGCAATAACTTAACACCAAACGTAATATGCCAAGCATGCATAACGCCTTAATAAAACTAGGCAAATTGCTTCCCTCTGTATGATCAGTTAAGGGTGTGTTTGTACATTTTCCCAAGCGAATGACTGCCCTAGCCAAATTATCACCACCAAGGAAAGGTTCACGTAAATATGCAAATTGTGACCGTGAAATGTTCTAGGATAGATTTATATCTCTACTGGCCCTAGTATTATGTATCTATGGTCATCAAGACCGCATGTTCCAATTGAGCATAGCGCACTTAACATGGCAGTGCACATTACTGGGTGGAGGGGTGACTCGCCTGTGGGTGTATCAATAGAACAGTAATGTCGATAAATTTGTCCGAACAAGCCATGTGCATCCCTCCAGCAAGATTACCACTAAAATCACATAAACATTTATTCTGCATGCTTTACAGAGATAAATTATTACCCCATTGTGCCGAATGCATGCGATATTCTACCAAAATATAAAACATGTATACAAGGTTTCATAAAAAGTTAAACGAGTACCATTCCTTGTTATCTTTAATTACAAAGCCAATGTATTCTTTTAAATAAATTCAAATACCAGGCATTAAGAATTAAGGTTCTGCAAACAAAATAACCTTGTTACGATTGAAGGAATAATTGTTTAATAGACAAATAAAAAACAATAATAGGTAAATATACACTATAATCAAAGAGAACATTTCTTGATAATTCCGGGAAAATATTTCGAATCCAACATTAAAACATCCCTATTTAAATATACTAACATAAATTTTAGTTTTTAAGTTTCATGGTTTATTTTAAACCAGCTTAAGTAATCTAAAAAGCAAGAAATGGAATTAGCTAAACCCTTTTGATTTTTACCTGTTGAGAAAAATATTTACAATTTTGTATGAACTAAAAAATACCTAATTTGGACGATGATATAGCTGAATATTAGGTCTGCTCAATCCACCGATTCTCCCCTCAATTAAAGTATACCATAAAGTTGTTGGTCTCAAGACCACCCAATACGAAGTATATACTACATTTGGACCGCGTTAAAAAGATAGCTACTAAAGAGGTGTTTAACATCTAGCTAACTAAATCATTTAACACACTATGAAATGTAAACTTAATTTTCACACTCCGAAGGTGTGTCATTATTACTCCGAATCGGGCTGCCTTTAATCTAGCCGACTCAGAGAGAGGTGTATAAAGGCTGGCACACTTCGTTCTCAATGAATAGAGAGACCTCAAGCGTTATAGCTGGCGCTAAAGTGTGGATTGTTAGTTAATAAAGGACAACCAAACCATTTCAACACTAACTTACACAGCTCATAAATAATCCACAAATACCTTTATACTTGAGAATAAATCCCGTTTACTTTCCTCGGGTAAAAGTATACAGAGACAGTTTGAATTAACATACGGAATCTAATATACCGGAATGTATATATGAAACTTATATGATCGTATTCATGGTAACTTAAGTGAAAGAGTTCAAAATGTTATTAATAATACGGAGTAAATTAAAGCTATAGTCCATACACTTTAGGACATCTCAGACATTGACCACATGGCCAAAATGAATAGTTATGATAGGAATGCATGTTTCTTTATGGTCGTTTAAAAATGCGGCTTCATATAAAGCGGCAGTGATGTTATCGTATATTTCAGCTATGCACCTTAACATCTGGCGAGTCACCAACCAGTTCTCGCTTTCTCGTTTTCATCACTTAAATAAACACATATGTACATGTTGAGTTGATTCACAATGGCAAAGGAGGAAATGTGTGAGAAATAATGACTACAAAAACTGATGTTGGTGATAAGCTTATATGTTGTGAGAAAACATGACAAGAATTTTCAGAGGAAATTGCATTTCCATAAATACTTACGAAATTAAAGATACCTACTTATTCTTCAGAGAGGCACATGTGTAAACTGGAAGTATTCTTACGTATAAACACAAACCGGCTCTATGTAGCCTACTTGGCGGTTAAATTAGTAATAGTAGGTTATTTCAAATCGGTCGACATCGGTCTCTATGCATGAACTAAATACGATCTGTGAAAGCTTAGTAAACACACCAGCTGTTCAAGTCGTGTGAGGTAGAATTAAATCATAGTTTCTATAACTATTCACGACACATTGATTCATACAGCACGGTATATTTTTAATACCTATTGGTGGAAGTGCTTACTGTTGAAAGGTAAGGATAAGGGGAGTTAAATCAAGTAAGTAGCCTATCCTTCCTTAGTGATGAATAGTTCCCTCTGATTATAGGCTTGATATCAACCCATGTTCAATAGAGATTAGTTCTTCCTGTTATTACAGTTTACACTATATAAATCAACAGCAAAGTGGGTAGACGTTGATCGGCTGAACATTGCCTCGTTTAATCGCTGGAATTTCCTAACCCGCTGATTAGTACAATCTGATTCTCAATACACAATAAACTATTTGAAGATAATACTGAACAGGCTGGCAACAAATTTACGATGAAAGGAGTAGCAAAAGACCTGTATTAGACGCGTGTAATCACTGGTCACGTAATCAGCACATACAGGTAATCGGATAGCGTTTGATCATAGCAGGATCAAAAGACTACAGAAAACACATGGAAAAGGCAATGGATCAACATAGAATTATGTCGAGCCCTTCCCCTATTTCTACCGTTCGACACAATATATTGTTTGGCTTCTGAACGGAACAATACCTGTATGATTTGACTTCAACTTATTTGAATTAAACTCTGTGTTAATTGTTCCTGATTTTGGTATAAAATGCACAGACTACCTTATGTTCGCGATAGAATGGGCATATTGACGCTTATCATCGCAACAAATCTACGGCGGTCAATCGCCCCGCCTTCCTCATAAGGCCTTAGGTCCCCTAACAGTTTTCCCAACTTGAATATGTATAACTGATATTTAATGACCGCAAGCTAGTTCGGACAGTTATCGGTGTTAATCTTCAAACAACATAGACGAAACTTTATTGATGAGTGATTAGACAGGTCTTCATAGTTCATGTCTTATCATAGATTCCTGACCAACGCATGCACATCAAAGCTCGCAAACCTGGTCAACTAGAATATTAATTAACGCAGTTTACCTGTGGGGAAAATACAGGTGCATTGTGTCTTTTCTTAAAGGTAATTAATCTTAAGTTTTACGTCGAGAGTGTTTAGTTCAATTGAACAATGTTCCCATCCTATACGCTATATATACAGTTTGCTTTTAAAAATCATATTTTTACCAAATTCATGAGTAAAATTATTTTTATGATCACACATTGGTCTATTTGTTAAAAGTCTAATTGATTTATTTTTGCCTCAAAACGGATATAGAAGTTAGTCTTACCTTTACCTTTATAACGAAAACAGCTATAGCACTTAATGTACACGACAATAGTTCAAAGGGGTGACATGGCTGCACCCACTTCTTCCTTAGACAGCCAAATTGTGACCTGGTATTAACAGAAGGTTGGACTAGAGATGGTACTAACTATATAGCTTCACTATTACTGATAAAATCACCGATGGTACGTTCCTTCAAAAAGACAAAGCTGAATTCATGCACAAAAGCAATAGGAGTTCGCTTCGCAAGACTAGTCGCTCTCTCTTCATGTTAATTTTGACAGCCAGGTCATTCTCTTCATGGGCTGTGTTCATCGAGACGTACCGAGAGCGCTTCATTTAACACACATGTTCCCTTCTTTTGAACACTGCCGGCTAATGCCCGGCCACTTCAACAAAATCGACAATAAATGTTTTCATACGCAAAAGAAAGAAGCGATTGTATTGTTACATTTTGAATAACTGACTGTGGTTTCGATGATTGGGCGTAGTTTTAACTCATCATCACCTCCAAGGAGAATGAAGGCGATAAAACGTCTCAATGAACGGTGGAATAAAAGTCAAAACCACTTCATGAGGAGTGAAGTGTCCATTAAGAAAGTCGCTTGAATACAACGAAGAGTCCTCGAGAACAACAGGTCACATCGGGTGGAAATGAAAGTCACCTTCTTAACGACATATTTCCACCTGAATGCTCGACTTAACGGAAATTTCACCAGGTGTAATTACACTAATTACAGGTGATTAGCGGACTCGCGGTGTAATCAACAACACATTTACACGCACATTTATTTCAACCAACTAGATTTTGTCGAAGAGAATAAATGCAGTAAACAAGCCTGGTTTTTATTTGAATAAAGCTCGACACCAATTGAAACGATCAGAAGGCCTAAAGTATTGTTTATTTAGATCTGAATATATGAACGTTCGTTTTTTTTAGATCCTAAAATTGTTTTTTACAGCTAGCTATAAACTATAAAGACAGCAGATATCTTTCGACAGTAAGTTCATTACATAAAATAATAATGTTCACATTTTGAATTCATCTTAGGACGAAATGATTCAACTGAAGACTGTAGGGCGAATTTAGTTAAAGAAATAGCAATAGTCAAACTAGAAACCGAGCAACACAATGGGTGCATTTACGATATTATGAGTTCTAAATCAAAAACATTCTAAAAAAATATTCTTGAAATGGAATTTTATCAATGTTTTATCGTGGGGTTGGAATCCTGGTGTCACGTTATTATTGGACCATTCTTGTACACTAACTTCATACGTGCGGTTTCCGTTCACCAGTCTTTGGCGATATAATAGGACTCTTTATGGAGAAATCATGTAACAGTTTAACTTTGCATTCATCAAGTGGTTGCAGTGTTAAAAGGAAGACAAACACAACAGTGTCAACCATTAGATCGGTAACAATACAAACAGCCTACATGCACACAAACATGCTAACGTGTTCGTATCGTGCATGGGGAAGGTCTGTGTTAACATGGTAGAGTGTAACAATGGAAAGTTAATTAAAACAAACAACAATTTTTTTAACCAAATTTTACATATTTAGCACACCACTTAAAGTAGATGGAATTGGTAAATCGTGTGCAATTTAAATAAAAGATAATTTTATTTGCATTAGAATGATTGAACACTGTTTGCTGATACTACATTGTGTAATTATCTACTATTCGTCAAAGCATCAATGCTGTACTTAAGTTTAGTTTTGCTAATAGTTTTAAAGGCCTTTAAGAACAAGGACAATGTCGGTCTTGACAACACCTTTGAAGATCCAACCTTCAATTTCCCGAATGAAATTGGTTATTGGAATAAAAAGGATCGAAAGACAATGCTGAAGACATGACTTTATAATGCATATAGCGTCCTGTCATACATGGCGAACGGTTTTCACACAAATAAGACAAAATGAATTATCTCAAATCAAATCTTACCTTATTTAGGTGCGTGACTTTTCTATTTAAGGAAGTTTATGCCTAATTATCCCTTTGTAAGATACATAGAAGGTCGATGTTAGGACAGACATGACACAGAAACTATAGTAAATTGTAGCCGTAAGTGTATTCCCGGCATGTAAAACAACCAGCGATGTATGTCCCTAAATAATATGGTGGGAGCAATTCTAATAATCCTCAACTCAGTTTAATTAACAAAAAATACATCAGCAATCGTTTTTATATTAAGTGCATATTTCGTATCACATGATGTCAATACTTCGATAGCACAGTATAATTAATCCCGGAAGTTGAAATTTAATTGAATAAGGGCATGTTGATGATTTAACCCTAGAGAGCGTGTGATAGTTCTCACAACAGGTCCTTTCCCTGACCGCTGCTTGTTTACTCTTACCGCAGCCCGATGAGAAAATAATGTACATTAGATCGAATAACAATATTGTCCTGTTGCAAACATTATCCCAAAATCTGATTAATGTAGCAAAAAAAAACTTTTTCACAACACTAATGGAGATGTCAACAACATAATGAAACCCAAACATGGACACAACACAAATTGCAAACAATTCACAGTTTTGGCATTTTTGGGAAAATTGAACAATTTTAAAGCTGACATAATTGTTCTCCACCTGTATATGCCGACTGTCCTATAGGCCTATTTATCAGGTTTAGATGGCCGGAGGAAACGACGTCTGTATTGACAATTTGTTTAAAGTTGTGAAAAATCTTTGTCATATGTTATATCATGCTTTGATACGATATTACATAAATCCTGTGATTGGGGAATTACATAGTGTTGATTTCAGTTGTAGCACGGACACAAACACAAACAAATGTATATAGATATATTCTATGTCTTTGTTCAAATACAGTGTTAGTTAACCGCTCCTCAAATTCGCCGTTTCATTCACGTCACGTGGTGTGTAAAAAGGACGGGTCCAAGTGAGGTGAATTATGAATAGATAATCGGGCTGATTAAGATCACTAATTATGCGGATTAATATCCCCGAGTAGGTTTTACATATGACGGTATATACGGTAGTGAAGGGAATGACTTTAGATGCGGGGCAATAGCCCGTGACAAATTGTTTTATATTAGCCGATAGCGACAGAAGACGCCATTTATTAGCATAATTTGTGTATCAAGTTAACCATCTACTTGCCCTCTGGGACTTTACCTTTTGATGACTCTCTAACAAGGCGATATTTGAGACACCGAGATATGTTCACCGTTCTCCAAATACTGAGAGATTTGGAAACAAGTTTTGTATTCAAATAACTATCAGTCAATGTGTACATTAGGGTCTGTGGTATGTCAGCCACTCTGATAAATCTTCTCCGATGTAGCTTATCGCTTTAATTGATTTCATGTATGGTTAGTAGCTGCCCGCCTAGTGATATGGGGTACAAAATACCAATTATTAATCACAGCTTGAAAGGCATTTCGATTAAAAGAAAATTAGGCTTATTTTTATTCACACCTGGAAGATTTGACAGGTGTTTGAGAAAACATTAATCTGTCACTAAATATAATGAACAACAAATAAACTCATACCAATAGTAAATCAACAAAACGGATTAAAACAAATTTAGTACCGGTTACAACGTCTATGATAATGACTTTGCAAATCAATTTCTCACGAAATTTAATTATTTCATTAGAGAGATAAAATCAAAACGACTCCTATCGGCATAAAAAGGAGGGAATTTTAATCATACTGGAAACTACATCACATGACTATTTTCACCTGGTGATTAATTTATACGTAATCTGTAGATCAGACAATGGATTATTTATAAATATCTTAAAAAGGTTATACAGTTCATGTTAATAGAATCACATAACATAAGCGACATTGACCCTTTACAGCAACGCGCTTTATCTAGTAAGAATACAAGCAGGAACATTTTCTTATTTGCTTAAAATATAACAGGTATAATTGTAGACGTTGTAGTAACCGACTTAAAACGTCTAAAATTTATGTAAAATCCGATCTATAACAGGAAAACCAAATCTGAATTACGATTTTCTTGAAATGGTAAAACAAAACACGGTTGTTTATGTTGACGCGTTAACAACATGCATTGCATTTTCAATATCATTATTATGCGAAAAACAAATATAATAAAGAACGATCTTAACTTAATATGAAAAACTAACGATGATTACAGCTGTGTATAACATCTACCCATCGTCACACTAATTAGACTTGTTCAGTAGATATGACATGTGTGTTTTCATCACCAACACTGATGAAACACCGATGAAAGTGACAAAATAGCCTATATTCAGAGGTGTGGAGAGACGGGGCTGTAGAAGACAGATGCTGACTGGGGAAACAACTCTGGCTTAGCGAAGGTCTTCTATACTATATAACCCTGTGTCAATCCGCGATTGCTTGGCGATGGTTAACTTATAATAACTCATTGGTTTACACAAGAAAAGAACTAAATTATATGACTCTGGAGAACCCAAACAAATATAATTTAAAACCCGATGCTAAAATCAATTAACTTCGTTCACGAGAATGTGTTTGTACAGTCATAAACCTTAACACGTGGTTAAAGTGTTCATGAATGCAGTTCGGCGTTTTGACAGCTATTTGAAATGGTTACGTCAAATAATATATAACTTTAAAATATTTAGATTCTCCAGTTCGCTCCCATCTATAAAAATGATTAGGTATGCTGCTGTACTAAACTTGACCAATTTCGTAATATTGACACACCGGGGTGGGGAATCTCCGGAGACGATAATATGGCTTGTCATTGTTGGTTCTGTATATAGTGTATCTTACAGAGTCTAACTTCACTGTAGATGCCACGTAAGAAAAACATTTTTTTTAAAATGGGCTCTAACGGGAAAAGAAATTGATAAAAGTTCCAGCTGAAATCGATGATCACACCCAGCGAAATCATAAGACAAAATGGCACATGCATTATAATAGTCCTAATAGCTGCAATGGTGAAGTTTATACATACAGGGTAAACAAACAGGATATTTGTAGTCTAAATGATCAGTAGTAGTGACTTAATTGTGTATTATATATTATTGATATCTTAAAGTAGCGCCACGATATCACATATTTACTTTAATATTTTCTTAGTTGTATGGTTTTAATACTGAATGTTTTAAGTTATATAAGAATACTAGTATATTCGTGCTTTACAAACACAGCTCGCCACATTGTTATCTATTTATTAATTAAACTAACTTAAATGCGTAATATTTTAAGAAAGAAATTAACAAAAATCTGCAAAGAAATCAATTACACGTGACAGGTAGCCTTTCGTATTGTAGGTATATTGTTAGTTCATTGATGGTTACCTTTAAATTACATTCATATTGTCTCACCTTTACGAATGTATTGCCTGTCCCTCTCGTAAATCCAAATTATATGTGTCAATACGGTTCAGTTGGAATGAAAGATTAGATTGCTTAATTACAGTGAACGACAACCCGCTAAAAGGACTGAATGCTAAGGCCGCTAACAACAGCGTCTGAGCAGTAAAGCCAGAGATCCTGCACTATGAGGCCAGCATAGTAAAATGACAAGAACTGGCCCTCCGCTGACGAACAAATACAGCTAACTGGATTGGCTGCTCCTCGCGAGTGGGCCGCTTCAACGAGGCAAGACCAGGAGTTGAGTCTCCCTAGTCAGTCGGGGTACACAAACAGCTAGATAATTTTCTATGAAAATACTACAAACTATTGACCGATGATCATGAGGCCTTGATCTCAAAGACATTAACCTGCTGATGACTATACATTTAACCCGTACAACCAGGAGTTCATCTCCTGAAATATAATTGACTGAGGTTCTTATTCTGGGAAAATCAGCATTCCTGCTTTTCGTGACCCAATACACTAAAATATTAGACTATGGCGCACTGAATATCCAATAAATAAATGATAAGATGTGTCAAATATGATTGATTGATTGATTGTAGTTTTACGCTCAGCTTAACGGTTATTTCACGTATATAGTGCGATGGACTGTGCACCAACATTAATAAATAACCACATTAATACAACCATAGATGGGAAGCTCTTATCTTTTTGGGGGAAATTATTGATTCTCTAATGCTTAGCAAAAACATTATGACAATGGTTGAAATATACTGCAAATCTACAATCTCCTGGGGTCTGTCTTACAAAACGTGCGTAGGGTAGGTTAGACGTCATTACCATGAGTTCTAGTGCTGAAAACATTGCGTCGTCTTGGTAATTACGTACAACGTAAGTTACGCATGCTTGTAAGACAGGCCACAGATTACAAAGCGCAGAGTCGGTTAACCCAGAAATTTCGGGTAATAATAACGAAGCTATGTGCAATAAATACCAAAATGATGGTAATAGGTTTATATTATCTACTGAATAGGTCAATGAGTTTTATATATAAATCAGCTAACTGTATATAAAGTATGTTCTAACTGATTGTGTTAGTCCGTTAGTATGTATAGTCTGTATAGACAGTGTTCTATTACATTAATTGTTTTTCGATTAGAATCTTCGTCCAATGCACCAAAGGGACATCATCCTGAACGTTATTATTTGACCATTGTCAAATCATGTCAATCTCTACCATAGGCTCACTTTGCATTCACCGCTGTGTGGGGCTCGGCACTACTTTTGTTTTACATGAAACCTTTGTTTGTATAACGTAAATAATGACGTCAAAGATACTAGATGTTTTTGACGTTTTATGTGGCAATATTCTCTGTATGACGTGATCAACGCAAAGTGAACTTTGAGAGTGTGATGACATCTGATGTTGCCCAGAGAATATATCTATGTAAAATGTCACAAACATAATCCCTTAGATTCTTGTGCTAAACACATTGAATATTGTCTTAAATTACCATAACTGATAATATTTAGATGAGATTATTCATTTGTTCTTTACATAATAGCTCAAAAATGGTTAAAAATGGATTCAAAATGGTTTCGTCAGCATTTCTGACGGTGAGCCTATCGCAGAGGCGTATGCTCAGGGTTGGGTTGTTCAAACGTTAAGTCAGGCTTAAATTTGTAACGTCACAAAGAAATTCAGTTGTGACGTGACGTGGTACAACAATGGTTTAAATGTAATTTTTTTTTAAACAACCGGACCCTGAGCACGGAAACGAAATGAACTTATCTCCTGCACAGGAGATTGACATCGTGTGTGTTGTTTTAGAACATTTAGTTCGATTGAAACAATACACTACGAGTTAATAGCTACATATATAAAGCTTTGTTTCTTCATGACGGAGAACTATATTTGCTTCAGCTTTCTTTATTATGCATAGCGTATATTTGCTTCAGCTTTCTTCATGACGAAGAGCTTGGTTTCTTCCAATCTCCTGCACAGGAGGTAGTACGAGCCTATGGCAGAGATTAGGTTTCTTCATGACGGAGAGCGTATATTTGTGCCAGGTTTCTTGATGACAGTGAGCGCATATATGTGTCAGGTTTCTTCATGACAGAGAGCGTATATTTGTACCAGGCTTCTTCATGACGGAGAGCGTATATTTGCGCCCGGTTTCTTGATCGCATGTAGCGTATATTTGTGCCAGGTTATTTACAAGATTGAGGCGGATATTTGTATCCATTATCTTTATGATGGAAGCCGTATATTTGTGTCCTGTTTATTGATTGCAAAAAGCGCATATTTTTGTATTTTTTTTATAAGTATGGTTTGTACGGAGAGCATATATTTGTATACCACGGTTTACACATGGTTCAAACGGTATATTTGTATACCACGGTTTACACATGGTTCAAACGGTATATTTGTATACCACGGTTTACACATAGTTCAAATGGTATATTTGTGCCAGATTTGTAAATGCCTCAGACGGAATATATATGTTTACCAGGCTTTCCACACGATTTTGATGGTATGTACTATGTAGGGTCGAGGTTACTAGATTTTTCAAAGCGAGACTGTTTTGTTCACAGGGTAATTTCTCTAAAAAAAATCTAATTTGAAATGTTGTAATTAATTGAGATAACTCAACAAATATGCTCATCACGTTACTTATCACCGATGTGTCGTACGGCTTAATTGAAAATGGGCGAATTCAAATTTTAAACATGCCTGTTTTGGTAATACTTGCACGTCTCTGCATATAGACCCAGCCAAGCGGTTCAGAGAATGTTATATAGATTATACATACAACATAGTCAAAGTTAATATATCAATCGGCAAAAAGACAGCACGAAAAAAGGCATCCTGTTTCATAACGTTGATTAAGTTGATGATAATCCTAACGAATTGACAGATTAGCGGTTTTATTATTTTGCGAACGTTTTAGATTATTGATGTAATTGACTCATTCCGGTAGTAAGGACAGAGAGAAAGCGGAGACATATTAACAGAAAACAGCAAAGCAGCTCTTTTATAATTTTTTTAGTGTGTAAGCCATGCATATTTTTCGCTCTGCACATAAAAGCTATATACCTAGCGTATTTGAAAGGTCACATTCCTGTTTTAAAAACCTATGTTGTTTATAAATTAACATGTATTTATAAGAACCAAGTATTCGGAGATTAGACGAAGAGGGTGGGCTCTTTTAAAGATGTAAAATACATTCAGACACTCAATGCTCCTCTTGTTCTCCCAGACCTGTCAAGTTATTCCCAGGGTAAAAACTTCAGAGTCTGACAGAAAATGACCCCAATTTCATTATCAACCAACTGTTAACAGAATTCTATGTGACCATTGTACGCACTTTCTGTCTGGTCGATAACAATGTCAGAGACTTGAGGAAAATCACAAATACCCCAATGGATGTTAACGTTATGTATCTTACAAACTATAAACAACACTTCATGTATGGGGCGTATTTAGTAACTACAAAGAAAACCTGAGCCGATAAGATCGTAACATTTTATCCACAAAATGCTGCATCAAAGGCCTGCTAAGTTTAGACATGACACTTCTACCAAAGTTTCAGGACATCGGTATCAAAAATAAGATGTGCAGAGTTTATTGAAGGGGAGAGATAAGC
This sequence comes from Mopalia muscosa, assembly GCA_031763545.1. Taxonomy (NCBI): domain Eukaryota; kingdom Metazoa; phylum Mollusca; class Polyplacophora; order Chitonida; family Mopaliidae; genus Mopalia; species Mopalia muscosa. The sequence goes on from JARFOD010109639.1 coordinate 21,074, forward strand.
ACGGATGGTGAGTGACACGTATAGGATGGTGGACTGGGAAATACCAGTCAGGGTGCTGATAGGGTGGTTGATTTCTGACAGAGAATATTTCCTTTTAGGAATAGAGCTGTGTCAGATGCAGATATATGAAACAGCTTAGGGCTACTCAAAGCAACCTTCTTATTCCTTAGTACATCGTACGATTGAGCGTGGGGTGGCGATGATAATATTTGGATTTATTTTTCTGTTGTGCAATAAGCTATTTCGTTTTTATGGCGACTTCGTATTCCCAGTACTGGTGGAAAACAGAGAGAAAAAAAAAACAAACAAACGCAATGGTAGCATTGTGATCGTACGATGGCGAAGGTACGACAATGATAGTACAGTAACGACGGCACGCTGTTGATGATACAATAACGATAGTACGATATAAATACTGTAATGGAAATATTGGCATGGTGAAGGTATAATCGTACTATCGCCATCGTAATATCGTATGAGGATGATGATACGATTTGGATGTTACGATTGCGATAGTGAGATATCGAAAGAACGACGATGATGATACGATATCGGTGACTAGTGAGGATATCACGATAGCAATTCCATTATGACAATAGAACAAAGCCGATGCTGTGATGGTGCGATGGAGACTGCACACGAGAGGCTACGACAATGATGCGATGGCGACTGTATACTAAATGTGGTGACGAAGGTACGATGGCGAATGTACAGGAGAGGTGGTGATAATGGTGCGATGGGGACTGTATACTATATGTGGCGACGATGGTGCGATGGTGAATATACAGGAGAGGTGATGACAATGGTGCGATGGGGATTGTACACTAGAGGTGGCGGAGAATGTACAATAGGGATTTGCACTAGATGTGATGGCGATGGTACAATGATTACAATACAATAAAGCTGGTTACAAGGGTGTAACGGGACTGTATACTAGAAGTGGTGAAGATGGGCGATGGGGACCGTTCACTAGAAGTGGTGAAGATGGGCGATGGAGACCGTTCACTAGAAGTGGTGAAGATGGGCGATGGGGACCGTTCAATTGAAGTGGTGAAGATGGGCGATGGGGACCGTTCACTAAAAGTGGTAAAGATGGGCTATGGGGACCGTTCCCTAGAAGTGGTGAAGATGGGCTATGGGGACCGTTCACTAGAAGTGGTGAAGATGGGCGATGGGGACCGTTCAATAGAAGTGGTGAAGATGGGCGATGGAGCCGTTCACTAGAAGTGGCGAAGATGGGCGATGGGGACCGTTCACTAGAAGTGGTGACGATGGGCGATGGGGACCGTTCACTAGTAGTGGTGAAGATAGGCGATGGGGACCGTTCACTAGAAGTGGTGAAGATGGTGCGAAGGGAATTGTACATTAGATATGGGGACGATGATGTGATGGAGACTGTACCGTACACTTGAGGTGGTGACGATGGGCGATGGGGACCGTTCACTAGAGGTGGTGACGATTGGCGATGGGGACCGTCCATTAGATGTGGTGACGATGGGCAATGGGTACCTTCCACTAGAGGTGGTGACGATTGACGATGGGGACTGTACAATATAGGTGAAGACGATAGTTCAATAGAGGTGCTGACGAGGGACGATGGGGAACGTTCACTAGAGGTGGTGATGATAGCCCATGGGGAACGTCCACTAGAGGTGGTGACGATGGACGACCGCCCTCTGAATAGGCGATGTGAGAAACAAGCCACCGTAGGTCTACCGTAATGGAGATGTCTGTTAGAGACCCACGTCTAAAGAGGTTCAGGGTGAATGGGTGGTCATGCGTAATTTGTCTGAGCTACACTGAGTATCGAATATCACGATATGCTGACTATCAGTAGTTTACTTCTGCCTTCAAGTTGCTTTCTTGTTCGAATAGCGAAATGGTATATCAAAATAATAGCATAGTGCTTATCTGTAAGTATTTAATTTATCATATAGGTGTTTAAAATTATAGCTTTCTAAATAATGTCACTTAAATTTTATCATAGATTAACAGCATATTGTTCACAGTATATGAAAAAGGTAAATTAAATAAAACCTGAACATTTAGTGTTTTGTATATCATGTTCTAAAAACGTAATAAATGATAATCACGTGACAAAGTATGTCCATGCTATGGTGAAGTTGTATAACCACCTGATGGCCAGGCGTTCTTCGCATTGTCTAACTTTTTGTATTCTTTGGTGTCAAGAGAGCAGCGTGCAGACGCGTGGGTCAAATTATTGATATTATGTGCAGATGATTGTTTCTATTTGGAAGATAATCTTAAAACGGAGGGACATTTCTGTACAACTATTGACAATAAGAAAAGAGCAAACAGAGCTGTTTGGAGACACTACTCTGCGGGACGGGAAGGAGAAATTCGTCGAAGCAGCTTCAGTCAGCTGTCAGGGATTCCTCTCCTTATGGATCAATAGTTTCCAGTGTGGCTGATTGTCCGTCATAACACAAGAGAAAACAAGCCAACACTCTTGTGGCACGTGAAAATGTGTCCAGTTGATCTCTCCTCTCCCTTAAGCGTTTCCTTCTACAGGGTGAAGGGTATCACATCGACACTAGAATAATAATATACCCGCTGGCTCTCCCAGAAAATTCGTCTCGTTTAGTACGAGTCGTGACAAAAATGCTCCCTCTCAAGCATTCAAAAGAATTTCAAAAGACGGCATTGGCCAGATGATATTTCAGAGATGAACTTAATTAAGCTACTAAAGCTGCATGTGGCAACAGCAAGATAGTCTAATAATTTAGATGAATCAATTTAGAGGCCAGCGCAGTGCATCTAGATATGTGTAAAGATCTGGCTGTTGTCCGTGAAGACAATAGGCGGTCCAAATGTCTATCGTCTGGACTTAACTCGCGGATTAACACAACAATATCAATCATACTGACCACCAGTTCTCACAATGTGACGGTGTGCTGTCGTCAGCAATAGCGCCAACCCAAACTGGAAGCCGAGTTGTAAAAGCACAGTCACAGTGTGGTCTGACTTTTCACAACAATGTACAACCGAGGCCAGTCTTGATAAAATTCCGCGCGCGTCACCAGGACAACAATACTAACAGAATTTCATATATAGCTTGATAAGTTGATTCAAAGTTTATCCTTTGATTTTCATCTACATGTAGATTTTGTGTCTTTGACTTACTCGGTTAAGTACTTTGTTCCAATTACAATTTGCGACTTTCATAGAAATGAACGTCTTTAGCAACATCACATTTCAGACGCGAAATTTTTTACTCATTTGGGAAAATTGTCGAAGGTTGATTAGCTCTAATCGCTTATCTGTGTATTTTCTTAAGATAATCCCAGGGAATACTTGTGGAATGAGCCGAGTGTGATCAATGTGCCTTGACATTCTTGACCGTTCTCAAACTCACTGACCGACATTAGACTTGTTTCTGTATTACCTGCGTCTAAAAAGTCTGAGTCTCATCTGAAACGATAGCTTTTTAACCTTCCTATCTTAACCGGACAGCTTTCTTCATTGTTCGGGCTTTAAACGAAATCCAGTCTAGATCAAAAATATGGCACATATGTCAGAAAGTTAGGGGAAGACGTCCAAGGTGGGAGACGCCACGATCTGCCGCGATTTCTCTCTCGGTTGGAACCTGTAGCAATTCGCTCGAATAAACATCAGGATTGAAATGGATCTCCAGAAATGGACTGGGGATGGCGGACACTTAAACAAAGACCCTGGCCTAAATGAACATGATAGGTTGGCAGAGTAAATAGAATTTAAGCAGAAGGGATGTGTCATGGTGACGCTCATCTCATGGGAAAAACTACATCGGTGGAAAAATAAAAGAATAAGTTTTCCAGTCTTACGTTCATTCTGTTTGTTTTGTTTAAGTCTTTAAGCTAATTTTAAGCTGAAAGATTCGTGAAGTTGTCAATAATACATCAAAGTCGAATCGCATGACCATGATCAATGTTCACATCACGGTAAGATGAATTCAGGCCCGTGACAATCTATTGGAGCCTCAGCCAGCAAATCAAGTAGAATTGTTGTTTATTTGTGTCATGCTGTAATTTCTAACCGTTGATATTTAAGGACCATTTCTTGTTTTTCCATCTGTGCGTGGCAACTGTATCATTTGTATCAACTATTTAAGTATGCCTAGGCCTACATAACACTATTCTCTACACTAACAATTCGGTAGTTGAAAAAGTATCCCCTAACAACAACAATTCAAATCAATTATTAACAAAAGCAAATAGAGCATGTATTGTTGACAAATCTCACAGATCTTAAGTAATTAGTGGCCATAATTGAAGGGTCAAACGCACGTACATGGACAGTTCATTTTAACCGTTTCCCCTTAACAGCCAATTCTCAGGCTGAATTGTAAAGGTGTACACAACAAACAGCTGATCGTGTTTTCTCCGTATAACACTCCCACAAAAACTTCATGAAATTAAAGAAAAAACATAGGCGTAAATTAATTGCTTATTTAGTCGTAATGACCGAAATTAGAGAAAAAACATAACATTTGAAGCTTTTACGTGGCACAAATAAAGATTTAAAGGCGGACAGTTAATGGACTGGTGCACACCCTTTGATCAATACACATTATGTTTTGTTTACTTGTCACAGAAAGAAGATAAATTGAGATAAATGACCGACCTAATCACTCCTGTTCGGGGGGGGGG
>JARFOD010109639.1:25732-49658 GCA_031763545.1 Mopalia muscosa
AAATAAAATTCCCCCCCCCCCCCCCCCCTCTTGTATGATATCAACACTTGTCAAATTTCTATAGATAAATCACACTATCCCATGACGAAGAGGGCATTAACTAAAGATAAATGATCTTATATAAAGTAATATTTGGTCAAACTTGTAGAACCTTGCTTACGTTAATAACAAGTGGCATGTGTTATACCCCAGCAACTGGGTTTATATGCGAGCAATATTTACAGAAAGGTGTTAAGTTTCTACTCAATACGGCCCTTCACAGTCGATACACGACCACTGGCTTGACGGGTCACACTAAAGAATGTTACCGAGGGCAGTTATGTGCACCTCGCAATGAAGGCGGGAGTCCATCCGACGAAGACTGTCACGCCGCAATGATAGCTTCAACCTTTAATCTTGGCTAATGGGACGCCCAAATAGTTCGCGTAGCTGAGATTGCGTTAGGTAGATACTCAGCGGTTCCCCCTTGCTGTACACGCAAACCAAACACTATGCAGTCAAGATAAGCACATTTTATGTTTGTAAATGTCAGCGAGTTAATTAACGAGGAGCTATAAAAATTCGCTATGACGTTAGCTTCATAATGTTTCTATTAAGAAAGATTGATTGGGATAACTCACGAGTTTTGGGACAAGGATAGTTCATCTGACATAGTTACCTTCTCTATCGTGCATAAGTTTGTTAACACACTTCAATCACACAAGTCATGATTAAAGCCGTTAGAGGTAACAAGACATGAGGTTCCCAAACTGTGTATGGTCACAATTTATTTCGTATTCACTTTAGGTTAATCTATATCTGACACAACAGTATGTGCTTTTATCTGATATCGCAGTTGGCTATACAAGTCACTCAAAATTCCATCAAATTAGTACTGACCATCGAAAGACTCTGCCCGAAACTGGCTGTCCAAAACAATATTATTATAAATTCTGACTTCCTGAACAGCTGAACGCTATGGCGAAATTAACGATTATAGCGGTCAATGGAACAAATGAGAAATGACGGTATAGATTTTATGTTTAACCTAATATATTCCTTAACAACACCATATTTTATATACTTTCTGTCAATAAATCAACGATATCCGGAGAATAAGATTTTGAACAAAATGTTTTAATCAAACTCCTACGATGATGTTTTTAACATACCGTATGTAATATTGAGAGCCGAGAGATAGCAGACGACACGCGAGCTGAATAACTTCCTATCCTTCCTAGTTCTCGGTTATCTGAGTAAACAAACATTAAACTTATTGGACAAACTTCTCTCGCCGGAACTATTTGTCTTCCTTAATTTTGGCTTCCTAACTATTTTATACAAACAAGGTCAAGTTCTTTTTCATAGCGACTACAAACAAAGAGACACCCCGTTCTTATTTGTTTGATTTTGATCCCCAATACAAGCGTGCTATTGTCAATGTTTTGGGGAAGGTATTTCTGTCAGATATTAGACAGGGTCCGAATTTTATCAATACTTGGCGGAAGAATCCACTGAGCAGTCAAGATGCAAGGTCAAAACAACAGATGCCCCGAATACGGATTTAGATCGATATTAGTCCTCTTGCTGACAACTGGATCGCGAACACAAAACCCGAGGTTAATTACATTTTATAGTATACTTCTTTTTTTAATTAAAAGATCTGAACGCCAGGACTAAATACCAATACAACCGACTAGAGAAAGACAAAGGAAAACCCACGCAAATGGCGGATGTCTCGTTTCAAAGCTTTTACAGGTTGAGTCAATATTAGATGAGGTCAAATATGTGATTCCGTAACAGTTTGATTATGTAAGTGTATCAACTGGAATCCAGTCCATGTCTGTTTAAACTTCCTTTGATCACTTAGAGACGACCGGCAAGGTCTTTTACAGAGATTGAAGCTGTCTGTGCCAAATACAAGAGAATGTGACACATTACAAGGCGTGGAAGTCGAGGATAAACACCCCAGACAAAACAAACGTGTGAAGCACCTTAACAAACATCTCAGTACGATTACAGACATTGTCATACGCAAAGGTCACGTAATCAAACTCGAGAGCTCCCACACCAAAAGTATATAAGCAGCGATTGAAATTCTTATAAGACTAACATCACCTTTTCATGGATTCGGGTTATCCCCTTAACCGTATGCTTTATACGCTAAGAAAAGGAAGGATGTCCCCTTAACCGTATACTATATACCGGTACGCTAAGAAAAGATAGGATTTCCCTAGCCGTATACTATATACGCTAAGAACAGATAGGATTTCCCTAACCGTATACTATATACGCTAAGAACAGATAGGATTTCCCTAACCGTATACTATATACGCTAAGAACAGATATGATTTCCCTAACCGTATACTATAAACGCTAAGAAAAGATAGGATTTCCCCAACCGTATACTATATACGCTAAGAACATATAGGATTTCCCTAACCGTATGCTTTATACGCTAAGAAAAGGAAGGATTTCCCCTTAACCGTATACTATATACGCTAAGAAAAGGAAGGATGTCCCCTTAACTGTATACACTAAGAAAAGGGAAGATGTCCCCTTAACGGCTAAAAAAGATAAGATGTCCCCTTAGCCGCTAAGAAAAGACAGGATGTCCCCTTAGCCGTATACTATATACGCTAAGAAAAGATAGGATTTCCCCTAACCGAATACTATATACGCTAAGAAAAGATCCCCTTAACCCCTTCGTGCGCTCTGGAATATTATTGGTCCATATCATGTCAATTTAGCTCAATGTAATTTCATGAAACGATGATTGATAAATTGTGTTAGGAAAGTTACTATATGGATTAATATGTGTGAAAATGGTCCTGGTTTTTATCCACATTAAGAATCAGTCACACACACGTCTCTTTGAACATCTAGCACAAGTCAAGGATTAATATATAACATATACCTAATAGGCTTAAATATGGTCGGTGATTGCTGTAAGCAAAATAGAGGCATATAGCCAGCAACTGGTTAACTAGGCTCACAGTAGGCAGGATAGAAGCAGCCCTGAGGGATTTGATAAAGATTGGAGTGACTATCTGTAGACACGCCCGGGTAGGCGATGACTTTCAGCGATAGCCAGCCAGTGAAGCCCACCTCACTTAATCCCATTACATAAACTGCCGCCTTATCGCGGAGTTCTCGAAACAAGACACTTAAGTGTTGTTTAGTAGACAGTGTCTTTATAACAGACCGCCGTGCAGGATAAGAAAACTGACAACTTACAGATAATAAACAAACCACTGTTGTATGCACTGATCTACCAAAATATCAAAAAAGATCCAAATCGCCAATTTTCACGATTAATGGAAGTATCTTTTTTGCTTAAAAAGCGCAATTGGGTTCCACAATATACACTCACTAATGCAATTGTAACAAAGGCATTCAAAGATACATTAAACAAGATATCTTAAATACGGTCCTTCAAAAGCAGAGATTGGAAATATAGGAAACTCATATTTGAATAAAATTAAGAACGCATCTCTGAGAAAAAAATTAAATAAAGATGACATATATCCAGCCTAAAAAACAAACATACCTTGGCCATATATTGATCTTTATTGCATCACCTTTAAGACCAAATGCAATGAATAGCATTTATAAATTTATATATAAACTTATATATCACAATATTGAACGCACTGGCTGGAAAAAAGGTGCCACAGCAAATGATTGACACTGCTCCATGAGAATTCGGTTTTACAAGTTCGTGGTATGTTTTTGTAAAATTCTTGTTCTCGTCAAGTGAATACTTATTAAGAATACCACCCAGAAATTAACCCTATGGAGTTTCCTGAAACCTGGCCATTCACTTGAACACCGATGGTAAAACAAACACCCGGGATCCTTGGAAAGGCACCTGAGGGGGAATATTAGAAGTGCTGACTTCTCAGTTATCACTCTCTACCTACTTCACTTGAGGAAACGTCCTTAACCCAGGCCCAGATGGAACGCTTTCATTCGGTGAGAGAGTTGTTTTATAACCGTCAGTTCTAAAGGCCATGATCCCGCTAATAGCCTGTAAAGATGTATCCACAGACGCTTTACTCTGTTCGTAAACAATAGGTAATGCTTTTCACAAACAAACTGTCAAGTGGGTACAACATTGAGAAATTAAGCCCACTCGTCTACTTATCCTTAGTTAGACGAGTATGTTTAAAACCCCAACTTAACCTATACATTCTAAATCGTGATCATCTCAAATTAACAGTATGTTTCTTGTGAATTATTTGCGTGATAATCTGTTACACAGTGAACTCAATTTACTTAGGACCTTAGGGCTATTAAAGTATATAGCTATTGGTATAAGAGTACACATCAAGGCGTGTATGTCAATCGAATATACATGCATACACTGTCGAAATCGGTAAAACTTTTACCAGTTCTTGATTAGTCTAATGACAATAAACTTTGTCGGCCTATTTATGTTGAAAATGATAGGTATGTAAACAGAAAAGCAGCCAACTCACTCACACATGTCATGTTTAGATTTAAACGGCTCCGACCAATAAGTAATGCTCTGACATAGCTATTTATTCTCTGTATATAAAATTATATATAAAAATGTTCGTCGAATCAAAGTACAAACTATAATTGATATCGTTTGACCAGTCCTCGTTGCTAATCAGTCCGCCCTAGAAAACCTCAACTGGCTGTATTGTAGCGACATCCACCACGATGTCCAACCATATCATTTGACTGTTGGTCGACCTGTTCACCGAGTTTGTTTATACACCACAGTTCAACTGGCTGTTGTTAGTCCAGTCTAACTAGAAACCATCTCCATTACAATCAAAACAAAGTGAAAATATCGCAGTTTAATTATTCTGATATTAACCAGACGACAGACAAGTTAGCATTGAAAATAAACACAGTGGTATACAAACCAGATAAAGCATCGAGACATTTCTACATTCCTTCAAGTATAGGTATTCGGATAAACGTAAAAGTATTTCATAAGGCATTACACCTTTCATCTTGTTTCAGTCAAAGAAAGGACCGCTTGGTATAAACACGTAAAAGTAACTGTGACGTTTTAATATTGTTATTGGTGACCCTTATTTTCTTTTCAAACTAAATATAAAATGTATATACGTCCTCCACAGAGAAACGTACAGAGAGACGCACAGAAAAACGTACAGAGACACGCACAGAGAAACGTACAGCGCCCTCTCGAATTTTACTTGAAGAAAAATGGTTGGGTCAATGAAGCAATGTCTTAAGTTAAAATCAACAAATGGTGCAGTAAGAGGCAACATCCATAACTTACAGTTAAAATGCTATTAGTGTGATAAACGAATATAATCATCAGTAAATTCGTTTATTTCCAAAATATTTTCTTTAAATGAAGACGCTGAGCGATGGGAATAAACTAATTCAGTAATCAAAATTAGTTATCAAAGCTATGTGTGATATCTTATAAATTTATAAATCGGAGGGTTTTCAGATAAGATGGGAAACACTATCCGAAAAGACGTACCAACTATCACGATTTTCTGCTTTAAATTTGTCTCGGGGCAGGACGATGTTTATCTAGGCGTTAACATTAATTCGGGGAAATCCGCGTCAGATGCAGCCGTGGTTCGACATGGAGTGGTCTCTAAGATAGCGCCGGAGGTTGGACCATTAATGACAGCCATCAGTGCCTCAGTTATGTCATCGGATAAGAGAGACGTGACCTCCAATGTACCCAGAGACCAAGAAGAGTAGCATTAATTCGGAATCTAACCTGATGAACAGAGTTACGAATCCAAAATGTGTGGGAACCAGTGATAGAAACACTAGTAACTTACACTGCATTCACTGATAGAGGTGTATCACATAGACGTGTTCCTCGTCATGTACGAAGGCCTTTCAAAGCTTTAGTGTTATATAAGATGAAAATCCAGTACTAAAACCAACCCTGAAACTCAACATGTACAACTTGACCAAAATCAGATGATGACAGTACCAAACTTACAGACAAATATGCTCACAAATATCACATATATTTACTAAATATAATCACAGTTTTTTTCATAATATATATTGACCAAACGCCTGTTTGAAAACAAAATAGTTCTCAAAATCCTTAGTTAGACGATTGAATTAAATGATAATTCAAGATTCTTTTCGGGATCAGTTTATGTATACCTATATCTGAGAATTTTTATTTATTGACAGCATGTGTTTTTTATTTTGTTATTTTTTACTGAAAGTACCTTCCCTCGAGATTTCGGTTTCCCATAACTCCAGACTTTTCCCTATTCCGAAACTTATCCCTGAAAGTTTGCCCAAAACATGAGCTGATGCATCGCTTTGATTCCTCGATGTCCCTCTGTCAGGGGTTATTCTTTGTAAATACATGGAACGCATAAGTATTCTGGGGCAATGAAGGAATCAAACGTCTAGTCGTTTAGTTGTTACCTTATGCTAGGAGATTTCTTAAGTGTTTAAACACTTACCAAAGCTTTTGACAAAATCATCCTCATCCAAGATAACACAATTTTTTAAATGAATATACAACTTCTGGCATCGTTTTAAAAACAATACTATCATCTGCTCCGAAATGTTGAAAACAAGATGTATATCCATATAAACAAAATTGCGTGTGTTAACACGAAGGAGTTTCACGTCCATTATCCAAGTCTCCAAGTCCAAGTTCTGGTACAAAATATTCAGAAAAGCTATGCCTACATCTGTATGCATTAGACAGTTTAGAGACAATGGGGATACATACCTAACAGCAATGTACATATACAGTTATGTTTATGTGTGCATTGCTTTAAGTCATATAGGCTAATATTGTTGTATTTAATTATAGTCCTATAACTACCCTGAAAGCAGTTTATACACGTATGTAATATCTGGACTCGAGCTAATCACAAGTTCATCTTATGATTACGTGATGCTTCACATACTCTTTCTGGGTTATTGCACTCTACATTTCACGGGGTTTATTTATTTATTTTTTGTTTTGTTCATAAACCGTTCAATTTCATCTTTATCTTGTGTATTCATTTTTGAAAATTGCTAAAAAGCAATATGTAAAAACCTAGCTTATATTCACAGTATGTTAAAGCTTTTTCAACCGACGTGGTTTATGTTAAAAGAACATCGGTCAATCAATTTATTTCAAGTAGAAGAGTGTAAACATGTAATCTCCATACATCGTCATGTATGTACAGTATATACAGAGTATAACTGTATGGTAGGCACGGTATCAGGGTATATTGAAAGAAAACATAGTTTCTGTAATGAGAGCTTTTCAACTCAATATAAGGGGCTGAAAATTAAACCATTGGGTAAATACAGTGAGATAATTACCCTTATGTCCTGCTCTCCATCAAAGACTGTTCGCTTAACGTGCCATGAATGTAACACCAAGGCGTTAATCCAGTCATACAATGTATGGCCCAGAATTAGTCTCTTAAATTGGGCTTGTATCAGTAGAGAAGTAAATGACAATGACATGCATACCTTACCTTATGTCTTCGTGTAGAGAATTCGGACAGTCAACATTACACCGTCGCCAGAAGTCGTTTTCAAAGGCAGAACTTGACTAGGGTTTCACATCAGCGTGCTTGACAGAGTAACTGCCGCGAATGGTCTGTCTCATCCACGAGATGTCATAGCGGGTAGTATGTTTGAAGCGTTACCCCGCCTCTCTTGGATGGATGACCCATGGCGCACCACCAGTTGTTACTGATGACTTGTTGATAGACTATCAACTGTACATAGAAGAACCACGTTGCGACAGCTAATTTGCTGTCAAGTGTAGTGTACTATTTATTTTGCAGCGTCTCCTTGTTTTTATTACTTGTCCAAAACTGTCGCGATTTATCGAATAATCATTGTTTGGAATTGATGATTTCTATACAAACACAATCCCTATATTTAAAAACTCTGTTGAATGTAACAACGAACTATCCAACCATTAACCCCTTTATACTTCCCATTAAGGTCATTCTATATCGTCTGCATTTCAGGCTTTTCTATTTTATCTACTGACAATCGTATACACATAAAGTACTTTTTTAAAAGTTAAGAAATATTAAGCTGAACTTTAGCTTTTTAAATTTATGGGACAAAAATTAAATGTGAAATAATAATTTTCCACCTTTAAAATTTTGCTAAAAACCTATGAATTAGAAGCACGAAAAGGCAAGAAAAACTAGTTAGTGTTTATGTAGTTGAAAGTCTCCCTTATCGTTACGAAATACACAAAGTCTTTATACAAATCGACAAACATTTAGTTATCTCTTCTTTATTCAAAGTATATGGAAGTGCATTTCGTTAATGTGATTTCAATTAAAAAGGTTAAATTTAAGAACTTAATTTAAGTGAGTATTGTAGAGATTTTGAAAAGTAGATTAATGGGATTATCCCTATGGATTTATCATTCCTCATATAGACTCCAAACGAGGTGCATTTTAAGGGACAATGTGGGCATTATGCGAGTGTCTCCGTTCAACTTAATGTCGGCTAACTTTTTATCAAATGTTTTCCGAAATATATTTATATCGTTTTTTATACGATTTCTTAAGGTTGGTTAGACTAATCTATTGAAATCGCTATAAGTTAAATGTTGAAATACTCAGTCACTTCTGTTTAGGTTAAGGCGCTATTCTATAATCTAAGTATTTGGTGCCGATAGGAATTAATAGTTTTTATAATTAATTGTGCGGCTTGTAAGAATGTTACAAAGAAACTTCTAATGATAAATTAAAAGCCTTCGCTATAGTTGTGCAAGAATCGGGGAAATAAAGAGCTGGTAGGTTGTATTTCTCATTAAGGTGCACTACTGGCTTTATTATCATTTATTCTAGGCAAAACATCACGTGTCGTTAAACATAACATGTTGACTGACTGTCTGTACATGACAAATAACGCGAAAAGGTATGAGAAAAGACAATCGTGTAACTCGCATTTCTGTTGTGTATGTATTGTGTTAAGGTCAGATTTGTATCACAAAGAATGTAATTGATATTGTGTAAGGAGTTAATGTAATGGTGTATGGAATAAAGAGAGGGGCACCTGTTTTACACTGTGCAATCTCTTTGGTTACAGATGGCATTAGGTATGAAAGGAAGCTGCAATATTAGCCTGGTGTTATCATTCCGTCTGTGGACCAACTGTAACAACAGTGAAATGGCTGGCGTTCGGGAACCCAATGGCGTTTTACCATCAGTCCCTAACTCAAACCGGTGTCGACTTTCTGACAGATTATTTCATCTGGTTTTACACCAACTGGTTTTAGAATGAAATACAACATCCTATATATCTGTGTTTATGACCGCAAAAAACATCGATTGGAATTTGACAGTCCGGAATGCACCTCAATCCCAAAACCAACATTGTTAATTGAACGTACTCTTGTAGTTAACTATGGTTCAGTTTTGTGGCATTCGTTGGATTATAATTAATCTATAATTGACGTTATAAAGTACGACAATAAAATCGCGGTATGCATGTAAGTATATTTTCAAATAATAAACAATAATAAGCGCGTTGTGTATATGCTGGCATCAAATTGAGGAAATAGTACGAAACTTGCAATCGATTGCTGTGGGGTCTCTCGTAGATAATGACATAACTCAAATATTTGTTAGTTTGCGCATGCCTCTTGTGTACTTTTATTTGCCATGTATGTGTGATATACTAACGACCATTTCGGAGCATACACAAGCAAATTAGCTCATACGTCATGGTCTGCAATACACTCGGAAGTAAAATGTCAGTGGACTAAGTAGGCTCTATAGTTCCACATGATTACACTACTCTTAATGGAGAGATCTGTTTAATTGAGTTGATAGTGGAACTAATCGGTACTGCTTTCCACAAAACTCTCTTTGTCCTAAAACAGAGTTTAAACAGGTAATGTGCCCCAGGAGAGGAATGGGGCTGATCCTTGCACTTCGGAAATAACTGAGTGAATTGTAGAAATATTTTAATAGTTGGTATCCTTCATGTAGCTTTTCAATTGACCGGCTGAGCATGACTATATTGACAGCCCACAGAAGTGAAATGGCCGCCACTGTCAAGTGATCGTTGTTCGACACAGACAAGTGGCTGGATTTATCTTGACTTTGTTTATCCTTTCTACAAAACTACGCTCCTAGCTTCCGCGACCCTATAATGGTTGAGATAGGTTAGTGAATGGGTTTCGGTGAGTGATCCTCTTGAAGAACAATACAGGGACTAAACATCGGTCTTGAACACACATAGCTGAGCAATTAATAAATTCCACTGCGAGTCTTATCAAATTATGGTGACAAGCTATTTAAGATGGCACCAGCTCTCCGGGACATGTGTTTCTGCTCAAACTCTGCCCTCAGATTAACGCGACGTAGCATTTACTCAACTTGTCAAAAGGTGAAAGGAAAGACTGATTCCAAATTAGAGAAACCAGCTCTTTTACCAAAGGTCAAGTCAAAGGTTAAACGGTACCATTGTTTTTGTGTTAAGTTGATTTATGTGTCAGCCTATCTTTGGGTCCTCAAAACAACAACATACATTTTGTACCATCCTGTGACTGTCGTATTAATCATTATACCACATTATTAGTATTTGGTGTGCGTCTAAAGTTATTTAATCTACTATGGTATTGAAATAAAGAAGACAGATAATACCATTCTAGATTATCAACCATTTTCAGACTCATAATTTAAACTATGCCCAATAACATGTTATATGTATTGAACTCTTGTTTTTGATAAAACTGATATTTGGGGTTGACTCACTTTAATCGTGAGCAGTGGAGTGCTGAAAACTATGGGCATGGGAAACTATCGGCTTTCAATTGCTTACTTCCATTTTTGATTCACTTCCCCGGGCGACTTTCATCTCTTGAGAACAATGGTCTATGTAACCCTCGAGCAAATGCCTACTACAGGTCAGCATGTAGTGTTCAGCAGATGGTCGTGGTCCGTCTGAATCTATGTGGAAAAGGTTATTTTACAATTTAAGGGATTTCTTTTTCTTTAAAATGTTGTGTATCGTTTCGATATAAGAAGCCAATATGACACCCTGATTTGAAGCATACATGGTATATGATAGAGGATAATGTGTTGTGAAGACAAATATTTTAATGACTTATGGACAGATGTTCTATTTCTCTCAATGTGCCTTCAACAAACCATTATTTTATTAGAACTATTTAATAGATGAAAGCAAGCACAGGGTTTTACGGAGTCGACTTCCAATGTGGGTGGTTGAGCTTTGTGTCACAGACTGTAAGAAACCATGGTCTCCCCTCTTTGACCACTTGCACGACTAATTTGTTCTTGTATTGTGTGCTTAATCTGATCGACAAACTTATTAGCAGAGATGTCATTATTATAATGATGACAGATCACTCATGCTTCAGCTGAGACCACAAACCACTATGCAAAGAATGGACATAACTTTAAATTTACTTTCTGTTAAAAATCTGGTCGTACGACATTGGAGTTGTAACCTGATAGTGTAATGGTAGTTATAGAGTAAACGGTGTGTCCCGGAGACCCCGGCCTCCATACCGTGGCTTGACGGGATAATCTTGTTAGCTCTTTACCTGTCCGTGTCGTTGACAGGACCACGCCCTCTAAAGACACCCGTGATTTGTTTACAGTCTTTTTTTCATCGTCATAACTAGCTGATAATTGACTAGTAAATTAATATCTGCATTGTGAACATGACATGGATAATGGAGTAGTTGAACTGCATATAAACGTGGGGTTGAGAGACATAAGGTATTGAGTATAATGTGCTTGACCAGTCGAGCTCAGATAAACTCCGTAAAGGACACATAGATAGATAGATGACACACGTAAAACACGGCATGTTTTTTTAAAAATAAACATATAGTGTATAAATAAGAAAATTAACACATACATGTAGAGTAAGCAGCCAACAAACGCATACGTATAAATATTTATAAACTCATTAATAATGTAATAAGTGTAAGGCGTAAAATACAATCAATTCGCTTTAGTTATGATAGGACGCAAGTATATGAGATAGCCATTGTAGAAGCACATACTACTTACATGTGGTGATTACATTTCCACGCGTCCCAATAAAACACATTTAAGCAATTTAATCTCATAAGCCTTTAATCAATTCAAAAACAAAAAACCTTTTTCGAGCATGGAAGTTTATGGGATACATTTTTATGTAGATCAAACTTTGATGGATTCAGAATATTGTTCAAATGCAATATATATTATGACAGATGGTTTTTAGAAGTGGGAATCAGATAGCAAGGCCTAATTGGTATGGATAACAACTTAATACTTGAAAACGATATCTGGAGTGAGATAGAAACGTAGTTTACAATAAACTAAGAAGTTGTTATCCATGCCGAGTCTTTAATAGCTTTTGATTGTCGCAAAATATCATTAGAGTAAATATGATAACTCAATTGTGACAATCTTGAACGTAAATACGCTTACTCCAGGCAAAAATAAACAATTTGCTTTAAACATTTCCTTCTCATATATTGATCTTCCGAAGATGGGCCTTCGATATTCCGTTTAATAAGGACAGTAAGGTCTTATATATTGAGGTCTTGTGTCATTTGAAAGGATGTCAAATATATGATTAAATAACTGTTAAGTACAGTGTATTATTTAATCAAATAGGGTTTCTTCACAAGTCACCAGAACTGGGCCGTATGTCTACATAAGAATTGATTTGTGTGTGGCTGTGTATGATGTAAATATTGAATATGTCGTGAAGTCGGGTGAACAAGTTGAAGATGGGAGTGTGCTGATCCGGAGATCTTTGATGGTTATTCCATCGACAGTCAAGGTCATACGAAAAGTCAATTTGTAGTTCCGTTGAAATCCACATCAACTAACACCAGCTTCTCAATTCGGGGCTAGTAGCTAAATGGATTATACATGTCCTTGTTTAATTCGGGATGCGGTGTGTACGATTCCACTACACATCTCAGCTAATAACCGCCTTGACCGGACTATGTTCTTCTTTGTAAAGGTGTTAATCTAAAACTAGCAAAAAAACTTGTTTGTCAAAATACACTGGTCACAATTATGCCGTAAGCATCATCTCTAAACAATAAGTTGAACCTTTTTCATGGTTTGTTTCAAATTAATATCTTTTGGAACGTTGTCCGCTCCAGCGATTAATTGGTTTAGAGGCTTCCGGGCACATCGGAAAATAAGACTATTTGTTAGTAAACATGTTGCTGAAACCCCGCCTGGACCTGCCCAGTGATCGACCCTGTTCGTTATCGCTAAAGGGATTTAGCTTGTATACACGTTTGTCCATCACTCAACTGTTTATTTACGACGATTTAAATAAAATGGTGTGTATAGAGTGCGATCCCCAGGTAAATAATCTGCTTGAGTAAGACTGACTGTGTTTATCCTAGTTTCCATACACGCTTAGTAATCCTCACCAGAGAAAAACAGTGACACACACAACAGCCAGCACTTTCTTCAGTTCATTTCAAAGAAGATGTTCACAGTATTCTACTCATTTCCGTTTTCTCCTGGTCTATTCTCAAAAACAAACATTCTTATTGCGGAGAGTCAGCTGTCAGAACTGTGAGAACTAAAACAATCTCGTCGGCAAGATAGACTCATTTCGTTTCTTTTTAGCTTTACCTTTGTTTTTGTATTTTCAGCAAGAAACACTTGTAGAACGGATTTTCTCAATTGCATCTCAATCTAGGCTTATAATGCAACAAGTTAAGTTTTTAATTTAGATTTAAAAAGAGAAATTAAAATTATATGTTTTAGATATAAATCCCTCGATGGCATTTGACTGTTAATGTATAAATAGTTAGATTTGTATGGTGATAAGGTATGTGTATACTATAATTATGGGATCTGGTAGAGTACTGGTAATGCCAGGCAAGAATAGAGCAGTTTGTGACCAATCGTGATGGGATAATTTATGTTCAATGATTATACAAGAAGAGAGATTGTTCAGTTTATAAATATCAGGTAGTTTAGGCTGTTTACAGATAGGAGTAGAGGCGATAAATTGTGGAAAGATGCTATGACCTGAAAAGCTGTTTTTCTGAAGGAGGAGAGCTAGGGCTTGAAATGGGTTTGATAAGTATTGTCTCATAAAGGCGTTAATAGTATACGGTAAATAAGGACATATTATATAATGAGTGATAACGAAGGTGAAGGGTATGTTTGTTCAGGCTGTTTCTAGTGTGTGTAATAATAAATATATTGTGTTTTTAGAAATATAGCTATATGAGATGTTCAGGATAGTTTTTCCATTAAATAATGCCGTAACATTTTAATTATTGTACTTGCTCGATATTTATATTATTAATGTTTTTAAATGAATGATATGGATTTGCGGACGTTCTGCCAGGTTTAACAATCATAAATTTTGATTTGATATAGTATTTGAGGAGAGTTGGTTTTCTTCAAGCCAATGATGGATATTTTGCAATGCAACATCCATAGTGCGTAATCTTTCGTTAAAAGTTTTATCAGATAAATAAACTCCTGTGTCGTCTGCAAATAAAGTAAATGGACAAAGAGGAAACGATATCGCTAACGTATTTTTAAAAAGGCCTAGATAGTTATACTTGATAATGATTTTACCACTTTGATCTTTTATTCAACCTTCTCCATTCCGAACTTATACTAATTATGTAATGCACTTTTTTTCTTCCAGATTTGTAAGATGTTTCTGCTATGAGCTCGCACTTGTTCCTGTTGAATGCTATACAGTAGAATTATGTTACCATAACTGATTGTGTTTAACCAGTAGTGATCCTTGCTCGGCTTACCCAATGTCTGTACGGCTAAGACATGTGCGGGTTGGAGCGAGTTTAATAACTTACAAATAACATGGTGTCCCGTCTTTAAAACGGGTTTAACTGTAGGCATACAGCTGACAATATTCAAAACAAACACGTCGTAATATTAACCGTGTTTAAAAGATACATAGGGGAAATCTGGGAAGGCTCTGGTGAGCTTTACCAGGCTACATACATAGTCAGTGTGACAACTTTTTTGTGTAAGTTTTCCCTTTCTAATTTTTGTTTAGAAACCTACATATGTCAGATTATATTTATTGACGCGTTTTCCGACAAACATTTCCTATTTTCACACTTAACAGCGCGCTGCTTTGGTGGCATCCATCCACAAAAACACACTGCAATGAAACCGTTATCTCTGATTGGTTTGTTGATAACTCGCCAGGTGGCGCTGTGTAAACATCGAAAGAGCACTTTTCCCTCCTGTATCAAACGACTTTAAAAAAATGGCCATGCTCTACAGAAAAAAAATAAGACAAATCCAAGCTGGGTGTGTTTCACTTGAATTTTCGTTTTTGTTCTGAAACCAGTTTATCTTAAAAGTGAAGCATCAAAACATTACCTTTACATGCTTGTTTATCAGGTGTATACGTCGGTATTAGTAGCAATAACGTAACCATAGATATGGTGGCTAAACCAAATAATACTAATTGTTACGAATTATCACCGGATTGTAAAACATGTCAAAACCTGGACGTTTCTGGTCGGAACCGCCTGATATTTAATCCTCTTAACCGATAATCAGCATAACTTTCCTTGGGGGTGCGGGCGGGGGGGAGGGGCATCTGAGATAAGTGTTCAACATCAAATCTCAGCCCTGAGCGAACATGTTACTGATACTGATGTATTACAAATTTGTCATCCAACGATTCTACTCAGTAATTTATTTGACATATCTAATCATGTACAAAGTTGGGAGATTTCAATTCATAACAAGTTATTTTATTTAAAATCGAGCAGCTTCTATATCCCAAAATGAATACACATAGATTCGCCGCAATACCGTCCTGGTGAAATAGCATACAACATTCAGTTCACAAATATATTGCACAGTTTAGCCTTGCCCCCCCTTCGAAAACAGAGAGAGATACTAAATGTGCAGTACAAAGAAGAATGTTTGTTTTTAATTAAGATATGAAACAAATATAATAATTCTTGCTATAATACTGTGACAAGTCGAGATTGAACAAGGATAGCACTATTAGATATGAGGGCGATCTTCATTAAATTTCACAAATGTTATACATAGTGATATAAAATTAGGATATGAATAAAGGATTTTAGATATATATTGACCACATCATCGGTAGATTTCTTTAAATATCACAGATGGCATGTATACATTAGAGTGTACCAAACTAGGTTACAAGTACGAAATAATACTGCAAGATAAATCAATCCCCGTCAATAATATCGATTTACATATCAGTCTATCTCACCACTTGCATGACTGCTTGGAATATATTTGACATATTTATTTCGTTTATAACAGAACACCAATGCATATTTTATAAGGTTGTTTAAATAACAAAAATATATAAACTTATAAACTTGTAATTTATCACAGTAACAGAGATAACAGATACATTTGCACTGTCTTTGTTAATTTGCTCTCCGCAAATATATGTTCTGTCTCTAAAATAAATTCATGATTTTCCCTCCTCAAAGTACGATCCACACATACATACAGCACTGTTATATGAATACACTGTGAGCCGTTTGACTGTCTATATATTGCGGAGATCTTGGATAGCTATCTTCTGAGCTAATACGCCCCCTGGCGGAAGTATCCGACTGGATCTCCTCCTCGCGGATCCAGGATCCATTTTCACCCGGCGAGTAACACTCTGGGGTTGAGCACCATACAGGATTCCCGTGTATCCCTGACTGAGAGTCGTCACTGAGAATAGCTGGACAGAATGTTCCCTGGACTTCCCACGAACTGTCAGCGTTCTTCTTAAACACCTGCCCTGAAGCATGGCAACCTGTCTTCGGCTCGCCCCTGTTGTAATTGTTACAGGTATAGGCTCCTGCAAATAAGGACCGATCACAATAATTTAAAAGGATGGTTCTTGTAAACATAACATTTTCTGGAAATTTAATTATTATTTTGTAATAGAATAAACAACGTTTGGCACTGTGTCTTTATCAGGTGTTAATTTTGTATGACAATTCTCATCTGATGACGACACCTGCATATGTATGGAAATGATGTGTTCTATCACAAAATAGAAAGGCTATCCAGAAATTAACAGTTTAAGTTACCCCACTTCTGCAGGTAGTTCAAATCGTTCTGATTTTATTTATAACTTTAAACACATGTCCAAGTTTGTATAGTAGTATAAAAGATTCCACATGGAAAGAGCAATACAAATATTAGGAAGTGTTACCTCTGTTATGAAATAAACGTTTTCTCAAATACTGGCATAAACGGTCGTATAGGCCTATATCGTTTTTACTGTGTTATTGTGCCAGCAATAACTATAGAGCATAATTGCGATGAGTTTCGGCCTATATACTGTAAATGCCATACCGGGTAATACATATTGTTGCGCATTGTTCGATTGTAGTTAAATTTTAGGTTTTTATGCTTACCTGGTGCCGTAGAGTTGCTTCCCCTGAATCGCTCACTTCTATCGCTCCCACCTTTACCGCTATCAAATGTTCTCTCGGATAGATCACTCATGCTTTCAGGCAACCTCTCTGATATCTGGAAATTATAAAGTTTAAGTTCCCGTGATATCATGTCATTCAATATTTATATATGAGTACGAAAAAAGGTGTTTATACATAATTGACACCTGTAAGAGCTTTCAGTTACACTTTGTCATTGTGCAAGCCGATGCCAATATTTATGCTGATAATGAAGATGGTTATTTAATAGATATGATATTTATATAAGCAATATTGCTTGGTTGATTCATACAAACCTCTGAAGACGATAAATCAGTTAGCCAGGTCTGGTATGGCTTCCGGTTTGGGCCGCTGGGCTCCGGTATGTTGGAATGACGAAGTTTGTCTTCTGAATTCGTACGGTACTTCTGAAATATTTTTTTAATGTATTTAATATCATAACTGAAATAAGTTTTTTTAGGGCTGCTGTGTAATCAATATTCAGTCTGACGAAAAAGTTTACTAATTGATGCAAACATTGTCAGTGAACATTTCTATATTTCTATATTAAGCTCTTTAAATATTCCATGAAAAAGTATTGTTTAACAAGAAAAACAGTTGAAATAGTTTGTTTTATATACCATCACCAAACAGAATGTACCTGTGATCCTTTTACTGGCTGCCTTTGGTTATTCAGTGTGACTTCAGTGTTCATTGGCTTTTCGCCGCCTTCGTCCCATGGGTCGTTGAAGGTTTGGTTATCATTTCTCACAGTGACATTAACACGCTTTGGTTTCTGAGAGTTAATTACCCTGTTTTCTCCTCCAGTCTTTGATTTTGCATCACGTTTGCGAATCACAACAATAATACCGATAATAACTGCGGCAATCACAATAGTCAGGGCGATGACTATCGCTACAATATACATGTTGAAGTCTCTAGGCGTAGTTATGTCCTTAGAGTTGACCACTACCAGCTCCAGTGTGGCGTTAGTTGCCATCACTGGCACCCCACCATCGCTGACTGAAATATTCAATGTAAATTCGGATCCGTCTTGTACAAGATTTAAATCACGTGATAGAAAGATTTCCCCAGAAGATCGGTTCATAAAAAACAAATCTGTGTATCCAATTATTGAGTAAGTTAGAACGGAATTGAAATCAGCGTCTATCGCACATACCTTTGCTACTAACATAGATTTTTCTTTAAACGTGAACACAGCAGTGTTATTATTGTTTGTTGGAAAGACGAAAGAAGGAGAGTTGTCATTCATGTCAATTATGGTTATTATGACTGTAGTTGTTGAGGTTAAAGCTGGTTCCCCCATGTCTGAGGCCAGAACATGAAATACGATAAGGGGGGATAACTCTCGGTCCAGCGGAAAACTTGTCTGTATCACTCCAGATATCTCATCTATTGAAAATATCGATCTAATATCATCATGTAAAATGGAATATTTCACCTGCCCATTGATTCCCTGGTCAGCATCTAACGCTTTCACGTTTCCAACAATGACCTCTGTTTGGACATTTTCACGCACATAAAAGGAATATTCGTCACGTGAAAACATAGGGAATTCATCATTTACATCTAATATCGTTATGTTGACGATAGCTCTGTTTCTTCGAGGGATAATTCCCTTGTCAGTGGCGATGACAACTAGAAGAACTGCAGACAAAGACTCTCTGTCAAGTGGGTGTGCAACTGAAATAGTCCCTGTCTCTGAATGTATTTGAAACGAACTGGATTCTGGTTCACCCGACACAATCTCATATCTAATCAGGGAGTTTATTCCCTCGTCAATGTCGACAGCAGATAATTTAATGACAGGTTTACCGATGCCTAAATTTTCCTGCACCATTACAGGGAAGGTGTTTTGTTTGAAATTAGGAGCATTGTCATTTTCGTCGGTCACTTTAACATGCAAGATACCGGAAGCTCCGATAGTGGGATCACCTCTATCCTGACATGTTAGCTGGAGGTAATATTCAGATTTTGTCTCACGGTCTAGTTCAGACGAGGTAACAACTTGAAATTCATTTTCTCTCAGTTTCTCGATCTTGAACTGGTTGTGTTCAAAGTGGCAGTCAGAAATAGCATTTAGTCCAAAATCAGCATCGGTAACGGAGATATAAGCCACGAAAGTATTTACGGCTACGTCTTCAGAAACAACGGCATACGTCTTTCCAGAGATGTAGTTCACATTCACAACAGGTGCGTTATCATTGACGTCTGAGACTGTCACGTTAACTAAAGCTTGTGATGACAGAGAAGGAATTCCTCCGTCAAAAGATTCAACTATAAGTTTATAATTTTTTCGTTTTTCGAAATCTAGATTTGATAACAAGTGAATGTCACCTGTGGTTGTGTTTATTCCAAAGAGTCCTGTGGTGACAGATGCTGTCCTGGGGTGTAACCTGTATCTCACTTGACTGTTCATACCCGAATCTCCATCAGTAGATGTTGTTGTGAAAACCAATGTTCCGACTGGGATATTTTCAGGTAATATCACATCCATTGTCAATTGTGCCATGACTGGTCTATTATCATTTACATCCGAAATATTGATTGTTAAAAACATAGTTCCTGTTTGCTGTGGGACTCCCCCGTCTTTAGCCAATACTCTCAGTTTGTAAAATGAAACGGATTCGCGATCTAGTCCCTGTTGTAATGAAATGGCTGCCCCAGAGGCTCCGTCTAGGCTTTTCACAGTCGCGACACGAAAGACATCACTAATAGGATCCAGGTAATAAGTTATAGCAGAGTTTTCCCCAATATCCAAGTCACTGGCCGTTGGAATAGGAAACTCGCTATTAATACCCGCATCCTCGGGTATGATAACATACAGTTCCGTTTCCGAAAAAACCGGAGCGTTGTCATTAACATCTTCAATTTCAATATATACTCTGAAAATATCTGTAGCTAGGGTATCCGTTGAAATAGCCACATCGAGAACTACTAAACAATCTACTGTGTCCGGACCACAGATAGATTCTCTGTCTAAATATTCTTTTGCCAAAATTTCCCCAGTCGTTTGTTTGATTGTGAAATAATTTGCCAACGGGTTCCCCCCTGTCAACAAAGAACACTTCAAACCAGTGATGTTGTTTTTGTCAATTCTGCTCGGTAAAGTGTCACTTTCAAGGACGTTCCCCACAAATCGATGGTTTTCTTCTTGAACATGAAAAACACACTGGATTCTGATGGCAACACACACCATTATTAAAAAGTTCCTTATTAAAAATGTCTCGAATTCCATGACAACTTAATTTTGGTTTGAACTTTAGCATACAATATTCGTTGTGAATTCTATGTTATAAATTTGCACTTCATAAGAGATTTTGCCTTCTTTCGCCAGCTCAAACGTTCAGAAAATGTCTGCAGGCTATGATTTAGCTGAATTCCCTCCAGTAGGTAAGATTTCGTCGTTATAATAAAGAACACGGCTTATAGTATAGAGTATTATACTGAGTTTAAAATCGACGTAACATAGGAAAGGAAAGTTATCAAAACTGTGGGGATTTATGGATTAACCGTATATGTTATGTAGGGTGATTAAGTTGTACAGGTTCGAGCAAGCGCCTATCCTTTGTATCACCATTATATTATACCGAACATGATCCGCCCTGTTTGCTTAATCGCTGCTCTATCCGATAATCGCTGTATAGACATTCTAGTATGTTAATCCCCTTAATCTACATCCGAGTACAACTCTACCAAACCTGTGATATGACATACATCACCTTGCATTATGGATATTTGCTCAAATCTTACTGCCATGTTAAGCGTCAAGAACCAATTATAATTATGATTTTATTTACCAGTAATATACCGTACTTCAAGTTTCAATGAAACCGGGAATCGTACAGAGTGAATTGAGATCACATTTAATAACGTCTAACTACATTTAATCCCATCAACGACCTATGCCATCAAGTTTCAACATAGATAAACAGTATCCGTTAAATACACTCAGAACGAATCTCCTAGGGTTTTTACACAGAACTTACATTGCCAAAGACAAATTTCAAGACAAAATGATATCGATTATTTTTAAACGACGAATCTTCTTATATCTGAGACAAATAGTTACGCGATGACGCGTAATTGGTAAGTTAAATTTACGCATTCAAATGTGTGGGCTGAGAATTGAGCGTTTTATGTTAACTTTTGAAATTGTTTGCGATAGACTCTTCCAACTGTATTCCTAATTGTGACCAAATTATGTTAATTACATTTAAAGGTAGGATACTAAATGGTTTTGTTTAAATGATCGCTCTATAAAATGATATAACATTACTTCAGTTAAACTATGTTCACAAAACAGAACTTGACTTAAATTATTTTACATAAAATATAGATAATATATAATGTATTGAACTGTATAATATATGCATTAAATAAATTGATATTTACAATAATAAGCATCTTAGATGATCGATATTTATCACCAAGTATCTGTTTATTGATCCTTGGGCGAAAGGCAGTAAATGCCAAAGCCATAATAAAAACTTACTTATAGGGTCAGTTAACATAAACACTAGCAATAATTGACATTGAGAAACATAAAAAAGAAATCAGATAAATATATTTATCGTGACAATGGCTAGCAAGTAGAAAACTACGGTCACCCATTAGAAATTCAAGGAAAATTGGTAATTAAATATAGTTGGTGCATGAAAAGTCTAACTATGTTATATGATTGTATTTATAAAACCATGTCCGAATTGCTAGGATAATTAACTTTGGTTCTCTCAATATTTATAACGCAATTATATGTATACAGTTTTCTTCTCATTTCAATTCTCTGTTTGGTATATCGCATTAATAGTATATTTGTAAATAAAATAATGTATGTCTATATCGGAGTTTCTGCATATAAGGTATCAAGAATTAAAGTTTGCACATCACCGATTAGCGGATAGATCAAACAGTAGTGATTTGATATCATTTGTTCTTCATCTCTTAACATATATGCTATGTTTATATAAGAACATATAAGAACAGCTGCGAACTGACTAACGGCGGCGAATATCAAACGAAATGGGCTAGTCATTCCCTTGATCTCAAAGCCGGCATATTTATTCCACTTTGATATGCAGCAGATTTTTGGTCCACCTGTTTTCTTAAGACAAAATGATAGATTAACGTATATGTAAGCCTATTGTTGGCCTTTTCCTGTCGGTCTCTTTCTGCGACGCTGGGTAGGGAAATAAAGAAAATATTATCTATATTTTACCAACTGAGCCTGAGTAAGTAACTGGATTTTAAAATTGGGTTATCCAAAAATGACGGGTATAACTCTGTATTACTTTCCCTTTAGCCGCATATGACCAATGTTAACAGTTATAAAATATTATATATCTGCCATATCACTGCCATGTATATTTGTTATGACCTGGAGCAAAACTTTGCTCACGTCAATAAAAGTCAATCACTCTGTAAACATGGATTCATTCTAATTTATTCGGGATACTTTTTCTTGCGTGATCATTTAGAAGAAGCTCAATATAAAAACATTATCCAAATAAATCAGAATGCGTCGGTGTTAACACAGTTATATACATGTTCTTTTTGGGTAACCAAACTCAAAAATGCTACCAAAACACACACAAAAAGAAAACAAATATGTAATAATTCGCATATCCTGAATGATGGTTGTTATATACTCCCGTGTAACACTATTTGGATTAAAAGATACCCAATAAGACATACCCATTATTAAAAGGATAATAAGTTTTGTGTGTTTTAGGGTTTGGGATAATAAATTGAAATCAACTATTGTATCTTCGCCAAATTAAAACAGAAAAGATTTCCTCCTTGGTTGATAACTAATCAATTAATTTGACGCTAACGTAAACATGATAAATAACAAAACAGGAAGTGTGCCAATGGCCGGATATTATACAAAGGCGATATATCGGTAGGCTGGAGTTTGGTCTTGGTCTGGTGAGGGTTGTGTCCGCTCCACGGGAGCAAACTCGTGGCTCAATTCCCCCATGTCTGCAGGAAATGCTCGGTTCAATACAGAGATTAGGATTAGTGGACAGGATTATCGGATATCGCAGCAGGATCATATCCACAGGAATCTGTAAATCGTCGTATAAAATATGATTCCACCAGAAAGAGATTCAGTAAATCAGCAACACTTATCGCAGACAGATATCATTGAGGGGTGTTCTACAGTCGTCAAATAAGGTAAGAATTTCATTTTATTCAAAAGTTACCGAACGACTGAGATTCTAGCCGGGAGGCTTCCTATTTGATTTGAGAAAAAGTGCGTCTGTCCAACGGAATGATACTTTATTTAAAAATATTTCTTTCTTTCTACATTTATTAATGGGTCAGGCATTTAATCATTACGATGATTAAAAAAAAACATTTTGTGTGAAATCGAGAAAAATCTCAAGATTGACGCGTATCCAGTTGTAGACTAGCATATTTTTCTCACGTTATTTATAAGATATGTGTAGAATAAAGTTCATCAGTAGGCTAATTGTCGACATATTTCTTATGATTTTTCTGCAGATTTAAACAGTTTGAGCTCGAAGA
>JARFOD010109640.1:0-29949 GCA_031763545.1 Mopalia muscosa
GTATTTCACTTATATGACGACGGACAAAAATACAGAACATCACAAAGAAATCTGCTTCCCATTACCCTTTAGCTCTGAGAACAACAGAAAGCAACCTCTGTTCTCGCCTCTTACGATAGACCGAGGAAGCCGAGGGAGTATTCTGCAGGGCCATGGCCCACCCGCTCCCTCACAACACTTTGAAGACAACAAAATTCAGAACGCCATTTCGATATAGCGTGATCGACGGCCAATTTGAGTGTTTGCGTCATTGTGAGTTTACATCGTACTCAAGGTTGTTTCACTCATATGGATAAGATTCGGACATAGATTTGATTTGCTGAACAATATTAAACTTAGTGTATTCTTACTCATTTCCCAATCAAACGACTAAACGTAGGGCGTACTATAAATTCATGTATATTCTTTTTAGTAATATAGTACAACGTTTTAATGTACTTTTCGTAATGTTTGGCATGAAATGGCCACAACGCAAATCTATTGAGTCTTCGGCCCTGTGACCCTGGGTTCGAATCCTGGTGGAGGCAAGCAAATATGTCTATCTTCATATACTCAAAATATATAATGTATTGAATAAATGAAGAGAGAAAAATGTGCTTCTATATATATATTGAATAAATGAAAAGTGATAAACGTCCTTGCCTCCACCTGGATTTGAAAATATAATTATATGTGGGTTTGCTATAGACAATAAAATCATTTAACACATAAAAAACTGAAAGTTTCTTGTGGTTGTATAAGTAAAATCGTCCAAGGCAGTGCAGCATGCAAATTAAATTAATTTTTTTCAGGACGTTATATACTACTCTTTTTGTATTCCAAATTATCATGTCAATGTTTATACAAATCATGAATTTCTTTGACAAATACAAATAGACACTTTTTGCTAATTATCTTCAAAGTTGTTCAACCGCATTTCTCCAATGGCTCATTAGGCCATTTATAAATTCAGACCACATTATGTCATGCATCACTAAAATAACAGGAAACGATTTCGCAAATAAAGAAACAAACACCATGTAATTTGATTTGAAAATATTTTTTATTTATTTCTGACGACATGATATCGTCATATATTCATATCTTTATATACTCTGCTACTGTACAGGATATATAGCATATACCTCTATGGTTTACAATTTGGTCCGCTGTAACCATTCTGGTTTTTGGATGGCAAAATGCCACAAAAACACAAATACGAATTTACATTTATACAAATATACACAAAATAAACATGAATTCAGTTCCATGAACATGAGAAATTTAGCACTCTGATAGATTATGGAGAAATGTGAAAGCAGAGGAAAAAAATGTAATTGTTGATTCTGATTGGACAAAATGTGATTGAGATCCATACACATGACGTAAGACTTTCAATTTAGCTTTCAATTTAGCGTAAAAATAAAAGAACAATAACAGGTTCAAGGCTAAATAAATCCCCAGATGTTATAAAAATATGATTGTCAATGAATGAAACTAAATGAAGGATTTCGAAAATGAAAATGGGCAAATGGAAATTTCTAACTAAGTCCTATTTTTTTGTCATTTTATACTATTTTTTAAATAGAAATGACATTATTCTACTGTAAGTCACAAAGGTCGCAGGTTCTACTCTTGAACTGTAAGTTAAGAGTTTGAGACTAAGAATTATGTACTATCTACTATACTAAGACATGTTGTCTATCTTACTACATATTATGTTTTATTTGCATTTATCTATCGTTTTTATACTATGGACTCCTTGTGATGATAATGCTAGCTGCCATAGAAATGCACTTAAAGTCTTAAAATAAAATAAACAAATGAAGATCAGTGTCTTTACAAAAGAAAAAAAATGACACATAACGTAACAAATGCAAAATTATTATCTGTTCTGCTAAACAAATGCTGGTTTAAATATGAATTTTTAATAATGTATGCATTTGGATAGCAAGTCATGGGATAAAAACTGTCATTATCGGTTCTGTACTATCTGAATGATTCTCAATCTGATAATTCACCCACCACAAGCAGATGTACACCTTGTTAGCTTGATTATATACATATATACACAATGTAAAGAGAGATCATTAAAATTCACCAAATAAGGAAAATTTGGTCAGAGATAACCTTGTTGACATGGGGAGGGGATGTTGACAAGTTTCAAAACAGTTAAAATCTGTGTAGTGGTTTCTCCAGTCCCTCTCAATAAACTCTGATTCCCCAGGATATCCTGTAACCTGATCCAATACAATACAGTACCAGTTTACATTCATCTTATCCTATAAACATAACATTTTGTGTCAATAAGAACGTGACCACATACAGTATATTTTATATTTTGAGAAAACATTTTCTTTACTTGGTCACATAGCAGCCTTGAAAAGCTGATTACTGATGTCAATTTGTAAAAATGTTATCTCTCACTAATGAAAATACTGTAGTTTAAGATTACCAATGGAATAAAACAATATGGCCGACAATTTACAAAAGCCTATACACTATCTTGATCAGACACCAATAAATTTCTTTTGACACTATACACAAACGATTATTTAATTATCACAAAATATGCTGGATTTGTTTTTCTTTTACATTCCTAGAGTTCTAATATCACAAGTTAAAATGTACTGGATAGGGTTTATCAGATCCAGACGTTTTAATGAGAAAACAATACAGCTATCAGTAAAATCAACCCATTCCACACTTCACCCCTAGATCTGGCCTTAGATTGTCAACATTTCTTCTCCCCAAAAATAAAGGGAATTGTAGAAGTCAAGCCATATGTAACAATAGAGGGCCATTCCGTTCCCAGCAGTTGGAGCAAGCTGGACAGTCATGACAGTTTCTATAGTAGGCAAATGTATTGTTCTCAACCCTCTGGCAAAACATTCTTGGAATCAAAAAGTTGGTGTTGGAGAGAGGATGGGGAAATTCCAACAGCTCTGATAGGAATTGCGGAGGCAGGAGGCATATAGGAGTTTGGATACAATATCACAGGCGTTAGTCAAACAGTAGTTTACACAGGATGCCTCGTGTTGTTGTTGTTGCTTTTCTTTGCTGGTTTGGCTTAGAGTCTGGGAGCCAGTAAACTTTAAACTTGTCAATGTCAACTTCAGTTCGCTGCAGCATAAAACACAAATAGGGCTTGGTTTACCAACATAAACACATACACACAGTTGGCCAGATGGAAAGGGAAAACATGCCAGTTTGTTGTACAAGATTGTCAGTCGGTCTGGCTGACAGTTGGCCTCAGCTATTGTTTATACCAATGGGTATTGTTAAGAGGTGATAAGGGAGCAAACAGATGTAGATGAGGGTAGATAATGGAGGGACTCCGGCCTCAGGAGAACCTCATCACACCACCAGGATACACTGAGCTCTAACATGTGCTACATTGTTCTTATTGCCTCTCCTAAATGACATTTTCCTGACGAGTATCATAAGTGTTTGGGTCCGCAGGCACTCTATATACAACCACATGTCTGTATGTTTGTCTGTCACTTAGAGTCACACCACACCATATGGCTGATAGTTTCTGATTGTTTTCTCAGAGCGAGCTTTTAGTCAAAGGAACACTGTATGGTATCATCCTCCTCTGCTGCCCGCTTTATCCTCTCCCAATCCTCGAGGAAAGGAGCACACTTCAGACGCATTCGACCCAGCTTTACAGATCCCATCAACATGAAAACCCCAGGGCCTTGCTGGACCCCACACTTCTTGGGAGCAATGATGGTACCCTGGAAGGAATGCCCATCAGCACTTCTCTTTCTTCTGAACAGGTCTTTCTTGGATTGCTGAATAACCCTGTGGGCAGACACTTCAATGTTTGTCTCTCCATCGCCTTCTATGTGCTCCACATTTACAATCTTCCCTTCAACAACTGTTAAACACAAAAAAGCAACCATTAAATAAAAATTTTTTAAAAAATTAAACGATTTACATTTGTATTTTGACAGAATTCTTCTTATATCTGCCAAAATTAAACATTAAGAATTATTTAATGCTGCTTTAGACAATTTAACAAATATCAACAATAGCTACAGATAACCAGACATAACAATACAGATGATGTCACCAGTACTTTACAATGAAAACCTTAAAAAATCTGATGTCACTGTCCTTTCAAATTGGACAAAATTTAATTGTTTCTAGTAAAAGGTGGCTTCCAGGCAAAATCATATGCATTAGAAATTCCTAAAATATTCTCAAACATTGTTAATAAATTTCCCCCAGAGCTATTGAAAAGAAACTAAATCTCCTCATTAATGATAATAGTAAATCTCCCCATCTCATTTTATAATTACATTTAATGTCCGATACCCTATTAAACTCATTGGATTATTTACAAATATTTACACATGTTTCAGAAATGTTGACAGCTGTATTTAGAAGATGGTCTAAACTGAGCTTTTTTCCCACAAGTTTCAACATTAAGAGCTAATGTTTTGGGTTGGTGTTTCAAACATCTAAACTATGGTCGCACAGATGATGTGCAAGCTTTCTTCCCAAGTCTAGAAAATATGTGTGCAGGCTAGTTAATGGTCTTTTAGCTATGTAGAACATCTGTTCTAGGCTGCACAGTGTCAACTCTATGTTTGGGAGGATTTCTAAACATGGGTGACTATTTTCTCTACATGGAGTGGAAAACATGTCTGTTTTGAAGCTCAGTTTGAGTGGTGAGAATGCCTATCACTTAGATCCAGTAAAAACTCCATATTCTTTTAGGGTTTCTAAACAAAATCTTCTGCATGGGAGGAAACTATTTTCCCAGCATGGACAGTTTAGTTTATGTCCAAAAATCTTGGATACATCCTACAATATGTTCGTTTAGCTTGGTATCAGCACGATCTTTGGCTCATGGTGTCACCTATATGTTGTGGTCCAATGGATTTTTGATGGGTGATAAATTGACACTCCACTTATAAAATACACAGTAGCTCAGAAACTGGTGGGAATGGTTTTCTAGTTTTAAGACACCCCACAGGAGGTGATGAGAACCGAATACCAGATGAAAGTTCTCGTGCTTTGCTAGTATATACACTATACAGTTTATATACACCCATCCAACCATCCTAACAGTTATTATTAACTCCTGACTAACGAAACTCAAATATTACATACACATCATATATCATTCCAGGGTACTGAGTTAGAGCAAAATAGGGCCCTACATTTTCAGACTACAAATCACCACAAATATATAGTAAAAATGCATTGAATTACAAATTTATTATTGAAAATCTAGACCAAGAGAGATACAATTATGGGATACTTTTTTGTAATTTTATAATTTATGATGTATATTTTTTCCGATCAAACAGGTATGACAGCACAACAAATGTACAATCATTACCATGTAATGTTACTTTGTTGGGGTTGATAATTTTCTTGGAAACTTAAAATGTTCATTTTTTAATGTTGACCCACTTGAGCTATGTTTCAGTGAATAATATTTTTGAAACCAATTATAACCTGTGTTAATATGGACTTCTTCAGTGTAGTTGTTAGCCCGGCTCAAGTTTAGGCATGGGTGGTGTATTTATATAATTAAGGGCTATTAGAATTCAAATTTTATGGCAGTACAAATAGCCAGTAGGTTGAGGGGCTTTGTTTCAATACTGGATAACTTGCCTCAGTTAAACCAAGCATGGCAAAACCAGTAACTCTATACTCTAAAGAGCCTGGGGACAAATTCAATTAAATTTTGTTTCATATGAAGGTCTTTGCTTGATAGAGCAAGGCCATGTAAGGGTTTGATAGAGAGCCCTGGGGGTAGTGCATTAGGAACAACTCCCTAACTCTGGGCTGAAGTCATTTTGTATCCTGTTTTACACTTCTTTCACTGCTAATAATGTATTACACAAACCCTCAGTGTGAACATCCCTACAGTTTAGTTTTAGTGGCTAAGTATGACATAAAATGACAAAGTACATGCTGCAGCAACATGCTACATTATTCCTGGAACCTATCTCATATTTAATTATTGGGGTATCTTTCAGATCTCTGAGTTTTCACTTGTTTAAAGCCGTTAGAGATATTCCCACTGTGACACGCTATAGCCTGACTATCTATACTGTAAAACATCAAAGACTATTAGCAGTTTTTAACACCCCCATCACAACCTAAATATCTACATCTGCTGTGTAGGAAGGTACATTATGTGGTAACGTTTCCCATATGTGCCAATGTTACAACAGACTTCAGATGAGAGGCTTCAAGTTCACAGCTTTCTTTGCAGCTTTTGTTTCTGGTTAATGGTAAACATTCCAATAAGTTTCCTT
Organism: Mopalia muscosa; assembly: GCA_031763545.1. Classification (NCBI taxonomy): domain Eukaryota; kingdom Metazoa; phylum Mollusca; class Polyplacophora; order Chitonida; family Mopaliidae; genus Mopalia; species Mopalia muscosa. Next base: position 6,264 of record JARFOD010109640.1, read on the forward strand.
TTCAGCATGATAGATTAAATGCTCAGTATTATTGGTTATTTATGTTTGCAATCTGAATAATACTGAATATAAATTATCTCCCCATGGTGATACCATGGGTTTTTCAATGAAAAAAATTGAATGGTCTTTCAGATTTAGGGTGAGAATATGAAATGCCGTTTTGGATACACCCTTCAAAACTGTTTTGACAGTGCTAAAATCTGCTTGATGTCTGTTTTTATTTTCACATTGGTATATTTGCCAATTCTTGTTGGTCTTACTTAATCTGTTTATTGAGATAATGATTAGATAAGGAGTTTCATCAACAATTTTCAACACAAGTAGAAAACTAGGTGTCCAGGTGTTTTTAAGTTGGTAGGTGTGTATTCCTGTGTATTAACACCCCAGCAAAACAGTACAGGTTTAATCCTCATTAATGGTCAGGGGTGTCTAATGATGTTGCAGCAGGTTGTAGCCTAATGAACTGCACCTGCAGATTAAGTCAGGGTTGAGCAGAGTTGCTGTATGTCTTTAGTGTTTTCTCCTTAACATAATAATATGCGAGAATCAATGAGAAGTGTTAAGGGAGGAGTTGACTATTGAGGAGAGTGAGAAGAGGTCTAACACTGTCCAAGCACACAGGCTACTTCACAGGTTAGATGTCATTCTTCTCTCACCCAGAACTGCAAATTGTAGACTAACGGTCTTCAAAAGAACTCATCAAGCATTCAGTACTGTTAAGCTAGCTGGTCAGCTCTGGTTAGTCCTATTGTAGCAGTGTGACCTTCTGTTGGCCTTTAATCCATCATCCAACAGGTCATTCACATTGACCACAGTGCCACTTAACAACTCCCTGGACAGCACTACTACATTTCAAGTGGTCAACACACAATGAATTCTCCCCTTTTGTCCACCGTAACCACAAATGATGAGATTCAATAGCTGCTGGCCACAAAGCCAAGACAGGACAATGAGGCATGTTTTTTGTGGTTTCCTAAATCTTTTCTATTTAATCAGACATAGAGTTGTCTTGATGGCTATTCTGGTGGCTTTGTGTGGTCAATTTGCCACTCACTTTCACTCAAATCTAGTTAACATATCAAACTGAACTTCCACTCTGTTAAACATAATCTACACACCTCAAGTGGCAGGAGATCAAAATGAGGCTCTTCCTAAGCTGACCACATTCAACTACTGCTTTGATCTTCAAGTTCTTGAGTGTGCGAACCCTCTAAACTGTTTATTATCAAAATTGACCACCAACAAGAATAAAGATTTCTATCTTGTGGTAAGCTATAGAGAAAAGACGCTTCAGTCAATTTGGCTTTTTTATGTAGTCTATTCCAATACTTTATCATAAAAATCTATAGAGATTAATATAAGAGGAATATTGAACTCACCATAATCACTGGAACAATAAGCTCTTAACAGCTCCTCCTCATCACATGGTCTACAATCTGAAAGTAAGAAAAATAGCATTTAAACAGCGGGCAAAATTTGCTTTCGTTCTTTTTCAACAACAAAAAACAAATTAAAATTTTTTTAATTTTTGTGTCAGGCTTGTTTGAACCGAAACTAGTATCATAACAGCAATTGGCCTGCAGTTAACACTTGTGCAGCTAAATGGCATTTCTAAATGACCTTCATCCATTTATAATAGCCATGATTGACACAGCTTATATGTGAAGCCAAATGTTACAGACTACTTGGAGAGTAAGTAAGGGTAAACTAAATGCAACAATAACCTAATGATAGTTCGGAGCATGGGAAAGTCAGGGAGTATGCTTGATGAGTTGATACCCATGATTAGAATATGGTTAGAATGTTATATGGATCAAGATGATACATTTGTAACAAATTTTAACATGAACATTAATCCAAATTGATTTGTTGAAATGTAATTAATATGTGTGACAATCAAACATTTTCTTTATTACTTAACTGCTTTTTAAAACATTTCTCAGTTTATGTACTATTCATTCTTATATCTTGTTTAAACAATAAAATGTATGTATGTTTAATAGGTGATTTGTTTCACTCTGTTAGCTTATCCTTTGAAATCGGTAATCTTTGTTGTTAAACCCTTTGCTGTTGTAGATTATTCCATTACCATAGCCACCCATCAAGACCCCCAGGAGTGCCTTTTGGATTGTAAAATAGAGGGTGATTGACACAGCACATGGTAGTCCCTTATACTTGTGTCTGGTGAGGCCATTATGCCCACTCTGAAAATCTCTGGTCCCATGGGAGAATGAGGGGTTCCTGAACCCAGGAGGACCAGCTAACCCTGTTGTGACTCTACTTTGCTTATCATTTGTACAAGAGAGTCTGAAACCCTCATTATCAACTGCTGGGGACATCAGACTTTATGGTTCAGCCTTAATAGATACTGGTCGCCAGACTATCCCCCATTGCTTTAATACTTCATGAAAACTATACACATATTTCCCAGTCTGCACCTCCGCAGGATCTGTAATTTGCCAAATTGCAGAGATTTTCACAAACTGCATAGGTGGCGCTTTTAACAGACCAGACCTTTCTGCCCCTGCCAGCAATCTGTGGAATGTTTTGGTAGCAAGGGAATTAAATACCAACTCAAATAATTTGCAGCTCCATTTAACACTGCTTCAAAAACAGGAGTCCCCAAGCCTGCTGAAAGTCTCTCATTTATCACAGCATTTTAGTACACCAGGCATTCAGTGAGCTTTCTCCCCAGCTGGCTGTAATATTAATTAAGACCATATCTAGATGATGTAGAGTTGTAGGTTAAAACTTTCACACAGGAAAACTAAGATTGTACAGAGCTCTATTAGCTTGTGGACAGGAGGGATTCCTTGTACATACAAACAGACAACACCTGCATCGAGCCTTCTCTCCCCTCCCAGAACCTAAGCTGACCACTTACCCCACCCTTGGATGCATTGCAGTAAAACCAAGGGGAAACAGTAACACTAGTAACAAATCAATATATCCCATTTGAGTTGCTATAAAACCATTCCTAGGAGTGGTGTTATTGTAGGAGTATAGTTTTCACCAGGTGGTCAATCCACCTACCCCTGAAACCTTATAGACTTATATTGCCTAGCCCACTGGTTTAAGTGTCTACTAGTCCATTAGGCAATTAATGAAATGTTGTAGTTGATGTTCCCATCATCCTGTATCAATTAACACTGTTTATCAGCTTACTGTTTATTTATGCCTCAGCTCATCTAGGCTCATCCTTAAACTTTGATAAGCAGATGTCCAAGAAGGTAACCCTGCCTGCTCCCTTAAACTCTGGGGAAATCTTCTTAGGTTCATATAGACTTCTCTAAGTGACAGCATAATCTGTTTAATTAGCTGGATTTCTACACAGGTCCTAGTTAAACTGTTCAATAAACAGTGATGTGTCCACAGGTTGACAGCTGGGAATTTCTAACAATTTTGTTTGCTACAATAAATTATTCTGGGATATAAATGTTGATTAAACAAAACCAAACTTCCATGATAAATATCACTTTCTTTTTTAGGGATGTTTGAAGACATTTATGGATGCAGATATAATCTGTATTCCAAACAATCAACAAAAACAATTAAAAAGTTTGAATAATAAAGCTGAAGTTAATGCCTGATTTGATCCAGATTCACAAAAATAAAATTAAAAATGTTTAATGATATATATTATTAAGTACTAATTATTATCACTTAAACAAAATGTCCAGGATGGCCTGAAGCCATATCATCAGCTGTCAACGCTGGAAAACTGGAAGTAACTACTTCAACAACCTCAGCTGTATGCTAATGTTAGAACATTTGTAACCACTTGTAAATTATATACTTATATATACTTGACCTAAAATCAGTGGGCTTCAGCTAGGTTCTAGGTTCAAATCGAATACTTATTGGTTTCAGATAAGAATGGAGTTTGACCCAAGCTGTGTGCTGAATGTTGACAAGACCGGATTGTGTTATAATTTTCTACCAACAGATTATTATATCTCATATTTTACCAAGAGATCTTTAAACCGAATACTGATAAGCGTCACTGGGAAACATGTCAGTAACCAAAACATGTCAGCCAGCACGTGCCCAACATCACAACTCTAACACATAGGTTTTTATAGTCAGTATACTAATGAATTGTCAGTAGGCCACCTACTCTAATTAATTAGTGAACTAAATATAAAAACCAACAATATGTCTGCCATACAATGTTAATAAGGCTGTAATGCTCATAGGGATAGAGGTATAGAAGATGTTCAGTAAGGTAGAAGATCATCACAAAACAAGACAGTCAACATTCTATTTCTGTTTTACAAACTTGAGACACATATCAAAGTTTTTACCACATAATTTTTTTTAAAAACTACTATAACCAGAGGCAAAATGGCGGATGACAACATGTCCTATAATGTAAGTTTAAATAAACATAGAGAGAGTAAAGTGGTGAATATGCCGAGAACATGGCGAAAGTGTGCTGTCACCTCAACCCATTTATAACGAATCTTTCTTTTCAAACTTTTACGAAAACCTGTTTGACTGGTTTCAAACTAGCCTGCATGTCTGGGTTCATGCTTTCAAAATTTACTTTTAGACAGTTTCTGAATTTTCAACCCCAAACTTTCTTTTGAAATGGTGAAAAAGCATTAAATACAATTGAAGCAGAGATGGTAGACAAGCTTTGGGTCAGTCGAGTCAGTTCAATAAAAGGTTGACAAGGCCAACTGTCTGTCAGACATGTTGGTACATGTTTTCAGCGACAACTGAATTTGACAATAACCTGCGTTGATTCTCCTGATATAGAAAGATGAGCCTTTGACCCGTCTGTTAACAGGGTAACAAAAGCCGGGTATATGCGTCTAATCTGGGCCTAGGTATATCCTATCTGGGGGCCTTTGTCCTCGTTAGTTTTATACCATCCCAATCCTTACTAGCTTTCACCTCAAATAAAATCTCTACTCAGAAAACTGTTAAAACGGAAAACTAGTATGACAAGTTTAAGGATATAATTCATGTCTTTTTATGACAAGTATCAAAGCAAAACAGGTTGTGGAAAAATCCATGGCCTATTCAAACATGTAGCTCTTCAAATAAAGATTAAATTTCAAAAGCGCTAAATGTTAAAATGATTATATGCTCCAGAGAGCACTTGCTGGAAATTGATTTACATTCATTAGAAACATTTCATGTGAGTGTTTTCTTAATCTCACTTTAATCCAATTAGTATAGTTCATTAAGATTACCTCATTAGTTTCCCTGACAATTTAATGATCAGACACAGGAATAGGTCTGGCATGCTTTTTGATGCTGACCCCGAACAGGAGCAGGCCTATATACAATATAACTAGACAAAGAAATGGGAGGTTATGAGACTCAATAACTGTTCAGAAAAATTCAGAGTGTTTTATAAAATAATGAATGAGCCCATCCAAAGTAAGGGAACAAGCAACCAAATCCTCAAGATCTTAGTAAAGATATGTTAAAGTTAAACCAAACCCACCAGTAACTGAGCGACTCTTTGCATGTGTTTTTTATAAGGACCATATGTATGGACTGTAAATTAAAAGCAAACATGGAGGCCAGGTTATTTCTATGAACTAGGGTTATCTTCCATTCTATGCGTCAATTATGTTTGTAACTGGCTCTGTGAGTGTGTCATCACATATGTTAGCCAGTGGACAAAGTCTAATTGGAGGGTCGCTATTCCTTAGAAAAACAGAAATGTTTAACTGGACCAGGGACTTTTTGAGACTGGTAACTGTAAACTAAATGTTGACACAGTTAAGGGGGGGGGGGGGGGGTATAACTGGTCCCTGTGGGTGATTATACCTGGTCTAACAGTTCAAGGCAGGTATGTGTACATACTGGCCTCATACCACAGATTTAATGGAAAGGACAACTCCAATTGCTCCAATTCTAAAATACTGTTTATTTCACTGTATTTAACTTTACTAAAGAAAACAAGGGTTCATCCCAAATCTGTTTTTGTTTCTATGGCTCAATAACATCATTGACAGGGCAGTTTTAGTGGTTATATTGTGAAAGAACAGCCAATCCTTCAATGGAAATATACCAGCATTGGCTATATAGAGAATTATATACCATAACGCTTGATAAAAATATAATCTAACAATACCAGTGTGAGAGTACTATCCTATTGTTTTATAATTTAGAAATATACAAAACAGTATATGCCATTCACATTTTCGCATATAAAACTATTAAAAAAAAGCCATAAAAAATTAACTGAGATGTAAAAGTCCAAAGCATTTGAAAAAATATATAACCAGCATTTCAAGGCTACTATCAGTCATGAATAAAACTGTTGCTACTTGCAAAATATAAGTTTTTATAATCTGTTCATGTAATTGTTTAAAACTTATATAAGAACTACCGTGAGAAATTTCCCTACATATTTTCCATGTACCATCACAAGTATCACCATTTCTGTGAACTATATTGTATATTGTTGTGTATTACTGACCCTGTGTGTAATTTATCTCACTAATAATGTTATCAGTTTATCACTACTTTTCCTAACAACTTTGTCATAAGTTTTGTATTATGATAATTAAAAACATACAAAAAAATGTAACTATGTTGTGAAAGGGTGACAAAAAGATAACATAACTAAGAATTACATCTTAATATGATTGATATCTTCTGACTACAATTCATCTGGGAATCACTGATATAGACATAGTTCATAAATTAAAGTAAAATCTTTTTTGATCCTGGGAAAGTTGCTCAATTCCAGATGGGTTTTTTTTGTTAAAGGATTAGACAATATGGTGTACCCCTGACAGGTAGACAGAGCAAGGCAATAAGTGGTTTGTTTTTGAATTTATCCTTGAAATGTCACATCAGAATTAATGATATATGAGAGACAGCCCAGGGTAGGTAGATACATAGCTGTCATTTCATTCTAACAATAAAATGTTTATGTTTGTTTTGAATCCCTTGTGTATAAAAACCTAGTAAGCAGCCACAGAATAAAGGGTACAAGATACCCCTGGGCAGAAGGTGGGATACTTTTGGGTACTTGTCAGTTGATCCTCAGGGTTAGGATAAGCACCCACCCTAAGGGCAACCAAAACTGTGATGCCCTTTCACCACTGACAACCCCCAGTAATTCACCTATGTCTATTTATTACCCAGCAGTTTCACACCTGTACTGATGACTTTCTCAGGTAGACTGAAATGAACAATAGGACCTGATACAGATGATACAATGGAGATGAGTTGACAAGTGAAAGAAATCTGACATTAAATAGATAATAATTATGTTTGGTGGAAAGCCAATCACTTCTTTTGTTGTGGCATTGCACAAGATAAAAACACTGACATGTATATGTGTGTTTTATCTAGCCTTGCCTACAGACATGTCCACCCAAAGTTAGTAACAAACACCCATGCCAAAAAGCTTAACTAAGCTGTTTCATTATAATTTACTTAACCAAACTGAAAGCTGAAAAAGTTTCCAGAAAGTATAACTATGTAATCAATTTTTTTAAACATAAAAAATCTTAATGGCAACAGAAAAAAATAATTGACATATTAATTAAGAGACTTAATAACCAACATTTGAGATTAATATAATACAAATACAAACAAAAAAATCTTTAATATTTTTTTCTGAAACAATTTAGTTCTATGGTAGGTTTTAGAAATAATAAGCTAACTATAAAACCGGTACTGTGGCAAAAGTCCATAATTTCAGGCAATTACTAAAGCTGTTATTTTTTCGCTATATCAAATATCAAATCAGTGTCAATTAAGAGTGAATGTATGTTGGTGGTTTAGTGTGGTAAAATATTGACATAGTCTCAAATGAAACTTGTAAAAACAACCACCAACTATACAGAAATAATATTTGACATTAACTGATCTAATTCACAAGGTCAGCATATTTTTTATGAGAAAAGCAAAGTTTATTTTATAAGGGGTGGGGAGGGATCATCATACAGCACTCACATAGGGCAAAATTTGATGTTTTTCAGTTTATTTCTACTGTTGCTAATGTTGTGTACTGAGTTGAAATTTCAATTGTATGAAACAAGTATTACGTTAATGTAGTTTGATATTATGTAATATATAGTATGGTGAAATTCATTTTCAAAGATTTCCTCATTGAAACATGTGTAATGAGCTTGACAATTTCATCAACTGATTTAAACCATAGGAACAGTACTTGTGCACAACCATGCAACTCAACACAAAATAGCAGATTATTTTTTTACTTAGATTAGCTTAGTTTTTTCATCTGATGCTGTGTACATTTAGTTAATTAAAATGAAACATTTTAATTTAAACTTGAAAAGCCTCAGGGGTAATTTGTTGATGACTAACCATTGCCTTTCAGGTCAGTTTTGACATATTATGTTGCACATAAACAGTTGAAAATTCACTCAGAATTGGAATATCTCTAGGCGAATATATAGACAGTGTATTGTGGTCATGACAGGTATAATGGTGAATCACAGGTATGATAAGATTACCCCCTGCTAATCTCAAGTTATCTGGGCATAGATTTATAGCTACTGACGTAGATACATAGCTATTCCACCACACAAGCCATAAGAAATTCTGTTTATAACTTCCTTAATTCGTTGAAAACTGTGGAAAAAAATATAACTGATTTGATTTGCTCCAAGCTCCTAGGGTAAAGGAGAGGATCCAGAAAATATGGAAAAAATCTTGCTTTTTAAAAGGTATATTAATAAAGAAATATGTTCAGAGTGAAGCGAAATTGCATTTCTTTGATATGGTTAGCGCAAACAGTCTTCATTGACTAATTTGTTGTTTGCCTTATGTACTGTATACAGTTTTCAAGTCTTGGTATTGTGTCTCTGGTTCAGTTATACAAGACCATGAATACCACTGTTTAGTAATTGTCAACTGTAAAACCTTTTTGGGGCCAGAAATCCCTTAGTGACCCACAGTCCATAAAACAACAGGAAACTGAACACACCTTTAATCATACTGGTAAATACCATGCTTGTTATGTAAGATTGTGGTCACCTGTTTGGCCAGTATATGTAACACAGCACAATTGTCAGGATATCTTCTCTTCACCTGGGCCAATTTTGTCATTAAAAGTCCATATATAAGTTTAAGTTAGAGACCTACTTAATAGCTAGTACAGGAAACACTACACCTGTAATCAGTAAAGGGTAAAATACCAGGTAATTGTCCGGAACACTATCCTACTTAAAGATCCAAAAACACCACCTTCAAAACATCTTACATACACATCCTGCTCAGACTAAATTCAGCTGGGCTAAATGTGGGCTCCTAATGGGCTCAAGAGGCCTTTGATCTTTTCAAACAATAAAACACTTAGATCCACTGATAAAAGTGATAAATCTATTGCATCACAGCCAATGGGCATGTTTTTTTAAACCATTGCTTGATTTCATGTCTTATTTATACTTTTAGGTCTTTTTTAACAGATAAGCTACAAATAAATTTCAAGGTTTTTCTTTTTCTGACCAGTTCACACATTTACATTTATATATTCCTTTAATGTCTTATTACTTCCTGTAAAGAACATATAACTAAAAACAGAGCAAAGTTAACTTATCCTGTCAGAAGATTAAAATTTGAATTCCCAAAAAGTTTTTTTTTTAAATTGTAAACTGAAGTTGACATCAAAACACAATAAATTAGGTATGTTCAAAATCAACAGTCATTGTTTTCAAAATTGTTCTCGTCTCAGATAGACTTATCTGTTCTATTTATTTTATGTCAGATGTTTTGGTTGATTAACATTTGCTCTAAATTTGTCTCAAAGTTAATGAGTAAGCCATAATAAGTAACTTATTTAGAAAATTTGAAATACAGATATTAGAACAGAGCATTAATTTACCCCTGAAGGGAGCCACCATAGATTTATGTTCATCTTTTATTGGAGTTTTAGGTTAGCTCTACTTTGCTTTAACATACAGCTGCTGATTTTTGGGTCAAAAACTACAGCTAAAAGTCTACTATAAGGTCGAATTCAAATGGGAGGTGCAAGCTGAAGTGACATGCTATTAGAACCATCTCAACCCAAACGTACAAGTATATAAACATTGCATTCGATGGTTGCAACTGTGTGCCAATGTACTTGAATAGGCCTGGGCCGAACTATCTACATTGCCTTACACCAACAAAGCTATTCAAACAGAAGTGTACCTGTGGGTGCATTGTTCAGTCATGCTGGGCAATTATCCCCAAACCTTAGGCTAATATGGGGTAGAAATGGGCTGATTATTGCTGAATACCCCAGGACACTTAAAAATGACAGAGGGAGTGTTTCACTATTGGCCTAAATAGACTTAAAACCTGGCATGTTTTCACAACACATTACACAACTGTGTGCAATAGCGCTCTGTCAGCAGTGGTCCCATTGTACATGGTTAGACAATTCACTTGGAAATATACCCCCACATTTCCCAGCCACTGGGGAGACATTCAACAATAACCCTGCATGTCATTTATACCCACAACACCAACATAACAACATGTTCAGTTACTTTTGATATCAAGTCCTGTTATTAATTGCAATTGTCAATAGCGCCTTTTCCATCAACTGTAATACCAGAATCAACTGTAGTTGAAATATAGTGATATTTAGTTGAACAGTTCTATAGCCTTGTCTCAGAATAAAGTTATGAATACCCAAATTCTTTCTTAAGGTGTCGAAAAGGCAAAAAAATTATCAGAACGACTTGAACATGGCAGTGAAATAACTGTTACCTGAACATGAAATATCTCCCTAATTCAAATCAGATTTTTACATATTTTAAAATTTTTGAAAAGAAAAGACATCCTTACCTTCTAAGGGATCAAAGAAGAGTTGTTGTGAATATTGTCTTTCTATATCATAGTCTATTAGCACACTAGGGACACCTGTAAATTCACTATCTTCGGGGACTAATTCTATATACAACATTATGGGAGCTGAAGATGCAGTCAAACAGATTTCATTAGAAACCCCTTGAACTGTTTGTATGTGTTTTAAGCCAGTCCGTGTTTCCTGTGACACTTTAACTGTGGTGTATTTACTGGTGATCACCACACAGCCTTTAAAGTCAACAGGATATCCAGGGTTTATCTCCAATCGTATTGCACCATATGGATTCGTCCATTCTACGTGCCCTTCTTTACACTTCGCTTTCACATTTGTTATTCCTTTTGGTTCGGATTCATCTTCGCTGTAAAAAAAACACAAAAAATTATAAATTACTTAATAATAAGCTTCATTGGATAAAATATCTTATCATAATATATGTGTTGTGTTTTGCCATGGTGAAATTCCTATTTCTTTCACTTTTTGCTTAATTTCTTAATGGATTTCTTATTATTTACAAAAGTTAGTACAGACTGAGAAATAAATATAGTTCACAAATTTCGAATGATGTCAGATTTTAAGCCAGGTAATATTTCAAAGCGTAGTGACATACAGATATAACAATTGGTGTCATATAAAATATAGCGTGTTTGTATCTCATTTAGATTTACTGAGTTACATTAACATGGATTGACTATGCTCAAAGAGATTATAATAATAATCTTTGCGATAAGCCAGGAATTTGAGTGTCCTGCAATAAAAGATCAAATAAAACCTAACACATATTTTACAGAAGAATTCATTCGCTTGAATTCATTTGGAGACGCTATTCTAAAATTGTGTTCACCACACAGTTCGTGCCATTTTGTCTATTTGCCTGCATGTCTCTTTCTCTTTTAATAGGGTGATATCATTTTTCTGGGGACGCTGTGTCGAACAAAAGCTTTACTGGAGAGGTATTCAAAGCGACAGGTCACAATCATGGGCTCAGGTATTCATTTTACATTCCACAAGGGTATTTTGAGGAGTCTTAAAAGCACCCACCCCCAGTGCCCCTTGCCCTATATGAAATTCCTTCCTGAACCTTCCCTGGTTTAATTCTAATATTTAATATTCAATGCTGTAGGTAGACCACATTCTAATCTGTAAAAGTCAACAAGATGTTGTTTAATCCCAAACACTATCTTTAAGGCGTTTCGGATTGGAACAAAGCAAATGAACTATAATACATGGTGAAGCTTAAAGTATATTATTCTGTTCCTATAAAAATACTCTGTGTTTATATAAAGTTATTATTTCCAAGCAATATTAAATGTTGTAGTAAATGTGTTTTGTATGCTAGTGTTAGCTACATCACATGTGTTACACAGTGTAATCCCAGACATGGGGTCTGTTTGCAACCAGACATGGCAACTATCCAACCATCATTTGTTTTGTCTGCAGAATCTGAACAACTTTCCTAGCTTAGTTCCCTTCTCAAAAATGCTAGAAAAAATCCACACCTTAGTTTTATTTCTAGCCAAAGGAATTGATTTTTGTTTCCTATTTGGGTTTCTAGTTTAGAACAAAGAAAGATGAATCTAACAACCCTGGTATTTCCTATTGCATCCTGATCTTTACAACGTCAATGAAACTGCACCGCAAAAAAAAAATGAACAGTCAAAAGAAGAAAAGAAAATGAAAATCGAAGATCTTGAGTTTGCAGAATGGGCGAGATTTGCTGTTTGTCAATATCGAGAGTTTAGAAAGAGGCAGTTACATATGTGCCACAAACAAATCTGGCTCATGTAACAGCTTAGCAATAACGCCAAAACTAACAGCGTGCCTAGAATGAAGTAACAACAACCAAGGCAGGTCAAACAATTTCAGGTTGCTCTAAAAAACATATACCTGTGTATAATTAATTATACTGGGGGTTAATGAGGTCAGAGTTTAGCACTAAGGTAAAATCTACAAGTCACGGTCAACTACCCAATCAGATTAAACATTCCTTTTTTATATACTTGAAAAAAATATATTTAGATATATGGTACTCTGCTAGATCTATTCATAATACAGTAAAGGGTTAGCTTTGGAAGACCTGGTATATAGGTCTCTGAATACACACTCTCAGTATGGTGGTCAATGCACTGCATTATAATTGAGGCCTTTCAATGAATAGATGGTAAATATTATAGTCAGTCACAAAATTTCCCCTATACAATACCGGTAATAAACAACTCATGACATGTCTACAACGTTTCTATAAACCCTAACACTACATGTTCTTTCATTTACAGAAATTCCAAACTACTGCTGCAAAAATGTCTTACTAAGTGAAACATTGACAATACTTATATAGATTTCTGTACAATACATCTTCATCTAGTAACAAATGTACCTTACTACCTTCCATTCTGATACATTTATAAAATCTATAGATGGGACTAGCCTGCGTTTAAAATTCAAGATATTTTGTTTATCTTTTTTTTTTCCCCTTTTTTATGAAATATTAAGAAAAATTTTTGTATGAAAAGGTATAAATCAAACTGGTATTAACCAAAAAACCGGATTAAATAAAAATTGTAAAAACACATATAGTATATTTTTATAAACAGAAATCTGATGTAAATGTTTGTGGCAACAAAGTTTTTATGTGTCACTTTTTGTCTGCAAACCGGTTATAATCATGGAAAAAAAAACCACATTGGGGGGAATTTGCATTTTATGTGTGGAGAAGAGATCTGTGATGAATTGTTATGGAATCATCCTAGCTTGTATCAAACAACATATCCTTATTCTGGTTTATTCTAATGTTACATCTCTCCTGTTTGTCATGAAGGGATATTCGCACATATTTTCCATATTAACATCAATGAAGAAATCTGATCACTCAAAGAATCACATTAAGCTTAGTTTTTCACAGTTCAGAGCCCTCTTTTTAATTTAAAGTTAAACCTCTAAAAAAATCTTAAGAACTTCCAATTTATATTGTAATGAGAGTTGTCAAGTTGTTGAATGTCAACCCATGTTCACCCGGTCAGCTTTTGGAATGTGGGTAATAAAGCAGAGACTTCAAAGGTGTGGAGGCAAGGTGAAACGTCCGACTTAATCCACCTTAATACTTAGCCTAAGCCTGAAGATATCCTCCACATATCCTTTTGACAGATCTTATAGTTTGGCAGTCTTCAAACACATGTACAATTATAACTAGATTTTCTCCCTCAAAAAGCTAATTTAAGAGCGATTTATGATTTTACCCCTGGCTGGTAGGGAATTCAATTGGCTTAAGTCTTCAAATCCACAAACAAACTGAAGATTTTACAACCATACCTGTCATAAATCTACCACCCCTAGTGAGAAAAGTCACAAAATTTGTGGGAAATTTCACCCCATGTATACTAATAAAAGATTAATCAAATCTCAGAGATATTCATTGTACCATTAAACTTTCTATAAAGCTGGGGAAAAAAAAAATATATATATATAATTAATGACTCTAAAACAAACTATAAGCTACAATAGGTGACTTATCTGGTTTTTTTAATAATTATTTAGTGTGTCATAACTTTGTCAACCTATGAGAAAGAATATCTTTTCAGCAAATTGTTGCTTTTGAAGAATTAGATACTTTGTATCCATGAATGATACATCAAAAGACTTCCGAAAGTTGTTAGTTATGTGTGTGAAAAACTAACATTTATACCTCAATGTTAATATCATTTCTGTTTGCAAGTCAGTATATTATTATATATGTATTATTATTAACACATTTACTTATGTTTCACTTTTCACAGTTATGGACAACTAAATTGTTTTCTTTCCCTTTTGTGTGCTTACAAAGGAACACTGTATAATTGTGTTTATTTCATTGTCTGTTCACAAGTGGCAGTTAGGCTATGTTGATTTCACTGTTCATTTCGTAAAAGGTGCCAGCAGCATTTTCCCACGGATCGTAGTGCTGCGTTTGCAGTCCTGTAGAGGGCACTTGTAGGCCTATACGGTGTCTGGTGCTTCTTATTTTAGACCCTTGGTGACTAATATACGCAATAATTCGCCACAAATCGCGGCACGCTTCCTTACTTCTAAAAAGGGGCCCGGCACAAGGCAGTAGATTAAGCTTACGTATATCAGTTCGTCCCATGTTGACATTTCGTGAGGATAACATTGTTAAACACAGGATGTGCTGAACGAAAATAAAAATTGATGTGAATTCGTTCATATTGCGCCACAAAATATGAACAAAAACATTATCAGAAAACATCAACTTTGTTATACAACATAATATGTCATTTGATCCTTACATTGTTTGGAGTAGTTTATAAATAACCCATCAGATAGTGTGGTAATTAGATATCTATTATTTCAAACTTAGCAACAGATCAGATAAAATAAAGAATTTAGAATCAATTTGAGAGCTTGTCAGAATTCATTGGCTAATTAGCCAATGTATTTTCTGTTTAAAAGGCGTCTCTGATTTAATCACACGCATTAATCCACGTTGCACATTGCAAATGAAAAACAAACAAAAACGCTGTGCTTATCAACTATATATATTTATACATAGTCTTAATACAGGATATGCACTTAAATTGTTAATCATACGTGACCAAGTTCATGGCCCAGTATACTTGTAACATCAAGCATTGTAGTTTAAAAACAGGACGTCTCAGATGAGTATAAAAACATATATCGGCCTATAATTATATCGTTACACGGTATAATTACACTTTACTTTGTATTTACGTGTTTTAAATTATTTTCATTATTAAAACGATTAAACATAACTGAATCGTGTTACAAAAGGCATAAAAAAGATTATACATACCTAAGGAAACATTCGCACTGGTCGCAGTACCGCTGGGTTTGAGCCGGTCTCCCCCTCGTCCCTGTCAGACAGAGGGCGAGAAGTAGCAGGGCCGGTACAACCCATTCCATCCAATGTGCCATTACGCTAAACTACCTCCCCTCCGTAAAATCAACAGCATTGAGCTTTTTTTCGAACACTGCACATATTACAATCCATTGGTTAAACTGGTAATTCCATGGTTGTCTTTCAAACACTGTAACATTGGACAGATAGTGGGATGATTGAAGAGACGTCAACTTAATAACTATCCCTTAAACTGTCACTAAACGTCTGCTCAGCTAACGAGAAAAAGGCTAAATTTAAAGTCGCCAAACTTTTACATATAATCCAAGTGTACGTACATATATATATATATAAACTGAAACTACACTGTTAAAATAAGCCTCTAAACAGAGTAAAGTGAGTTTAGGCGTTCGTTACTTCACTGCTCGACCGTCACACGACTGTTCACTACAGCTCTACACTCTGTATAACAGTCTCGAGTCAGCGACAAGTGGTAAACGTAGTCAGCCAATGAACGTTCTTCACTCTGCCTGGTCTACTGTTAGACTAGCGGTGACAAGAGCGGGGGTCACAATATATAGGCGATACCACTTTACTCAGCAGGGGTGACAAAGTTATGTTTTGTTTAAATATTACCTCCTCTGCGAGGCGTTAATAGATAATCTCAGTATTGACAAACTGCTATAGTTGTTTTAATGACTTGTTAAACAGTTCATTATTTACAAAAGTGTCATTTAGCATAAAAATTTCGAAGGTTTTCTAAAACCACTAAAGCTACTCCCCCTACGTCTCTCACCAAACCAGTATCAACATATAACCAGTCTGTTGTTTTACCTTTTTTGAATTTTTATTCCAATTAAATTTCCGCGCTGTCAAATCTATTTGCTGTGAAATAAGGGGGCCTCGTTTGGCTTAGACCAGTCACAACCAAATTAAATACTTATTTAGCAAAATGGATAAATTCTACGTAAAACACACCAGCATCACTGTTCTTCAGTTTATAGTTACTGTACAATTTAATAGTAGCTACACAGTAGAACGCTTCCAGCCAACATAGATGACAGAAAAGTTTCATTAACTTCCGACGCGACTTTGATAATGGACATATATCTGTTTAAAAAATTGGCACACATAGTTAGTTAGTGAGCAGTAGGCCTATATGCTTAAACACCCACGAAAGGTGTTTGCTCATTTGTATATATTGTGTTCTTAATTGTTTCTAAATTAATTTATTACAGAATTTAATTTTTGGAGATAAACGACAACCCTCTGCACACCTTCAATATGATATACGTATTCAAAAAAATTTAAACTTCTAAGTGAAAATACATGTGTGTTTTTTTTTTCTTCATTTTCGTTGAATCAAAATCTTATTGGTGTTCAATTTTCTTCAATTGTAGATCTCAAAACAAAGAGATCGAGTAAATGGGCTGATTTAATGGCAACATGCTATATATTAAATAACACAAAAGAAAATTTGAACAACCATTAACAATTTAATTGAAATAGGATTAGCGAAATGACATTGGTTTGGCAGTGAACTGGTAGAACAGTGACACCGTTGTTTTTAATCTCTACTCTCTTTGTTTTTATTAAGCTATGACATGTTTTGAGTTGCTAGAAATCAAAACATTTCAAATGAACTTCTAGACTGTGTTCCGAATGAGTTCTTTTGTTTTGTAATTAAGTCATGCACCAATTAAACGTCGCCGCGACAACAGATCCCAATTAATGGCATTGACATCAATCAGATAGGGAAGTGTTATTTTTATATTGTCGTGTCCAATGTAATAAGATATAAAAACGAAGTCTCTTCAAACTGGTATAGCCAAAAGTTTTTCCCTTTGTGTTGATATTGCTTAATGCGCTTGTCCTTAGATATTGCTGAATTCTCTTTTCCTTAGAAAGCCAACTTATCCTGTCCTTAGATATTGCTGAATTCTCTTTTCTATAGATTGCCAGCTTCGATTGTACTTGGATTTTGTTAATTACACGATATGAATTGAGTTTAAATTTCTGCAGTTTTGTTAACATTGCTCAATTCGACTCGTCACACATTTGCTAATATGTCTTTTTTTATGTGCTATGAATGTTGGCTTCACAAATTGCGTCGTTCACCTTATTCGCAGAGATGTTCAAGTGTTTATGGCTCAGATATTATAATATCTAAGATGATAACATTCTCTGAAAGTTTAAATTTTGGAAATTTGCAAAATATGATGGTTATTCCGGAACTTTTTCACAGTAAGAGTAAACATAAAAGTAAAACGTTTCAAAATATTTTATATATAAAGGGTTTTAATGTTTTAATATAATGTTAGTATGCCAGAAGAGAATAAATGAGAGTCGTTACTTTAATACAAGCTTCCCCTTTTAGATTTGTAAACCAGTTTCACAAAAAATTGCAGTTTTATCAATATTCTCAACGGACGACCTTCATCGCAACTTGCCCATCTGAAAGCCGTTGAATAAAGAGGCAGGCTACAGGTGTCAATGAAGTCTGCTCGATTAGGAGTGTATATCTTTACAGAACGTGTTTAACGTTGAATTGGGCTGGTGTGAAGGGAGGTAATAAGGTGTGAAGCGTTTGAGTAAGGTTTATCTGTGTAAATTATCCTCGGCTGGACTACGCTGTTAACGCACGTGGGTAAGGAGGAGAAATGTTTGTTACTGGGAGCCATCGCATCAGACAACGGGACATAAACAAATATTTACTCTTGTCTAATGCTGTACATTGGAAACATCTAAACAATATATATAATGGCATAGATTCACAGCTCCGCAATATTATTCTCTAGCTATATACTCGATCATCTCCTTTGTTCAAAAGTAGAAGTATAGCTAATATTAATGTGTGAGGTATGCGATATATAATACAACGTAAGAGTATGTGTTTTGCTTCCGAGTAGACCATTTTGTGACAGCCGAAACTAAATCACAGAAGAAAGTTTTATTTAGTATGCTTATGAATCAGTTTATCGACATGACCACGAATAGAGGCTAAGTTGAGAAGAATCGTATCCCTATGATATAATAGTCTTCTTTACCTTAATTACACATAATGATATTGGAAACATATTCCATGTTCGTTTTCTATATTTAAATAAAAGTTGGCTTGTGTTTCGATATTATTTTATGGCGGTTATACTACTATATGTTTTCTATATATTAGATTATTGTGTATATTTGTTGGACCGCAGGTTATTATTCGACTCATTATGCGGAGGACCAGTTCAAGGGGTGAGAGAAACCAGCTTCGGCACCATTGGTAACATATAAACACAAGGCAGGACAATCGCAGGACACAATGTATACAGACGTCACACAGAGAACAGCTTCACGATTCTCCTTAGCCTTTTGAGCACCAGGGCAATGGGAAGCTTCCTCCCGGTCCTCCTCTATAATAATTCATTCCGACTGGAAACGGTCCCCTGTGAAGGCATGCAGGGTTATCTTTCTCTGCATGTATAAAACTATACACGCAGCTTTGTGGTTATTAACCCAGCAGTTTTGTTTCCAGGATTGGAAGGGAAGTACATCACCCGGGCAGGAAGACGAACAATCAGAGACGGTATACCTTACTGGCTTGTGTATACAGAAACTACAGACAAATGTTTCCTGCGTGACATTTTTCAATTGGTAATTACATACCGGCTAATTAGTCACGCTTCTTTGAAGTATAGCTGCTTTAATTGCGAACAGCAGCCTCGCGTTAATTCAAAGTTTGGTCGAAACTTTTTGATGCTCATAAAATGCGAATTAGTTCAAAGTAGATAGTAAGGCGACTAGCGCACTTAAAACCAGCAGTTTTATTGAGATATTGATCGCCTAAAACTCAAGTTACATACAGGCCTGTCAGATCATTATATCTGATGCAGTTAACAAATGTATTATTAGTTTAAAACGGCAAAAGAAATCTTTAAGTGCGAATGATTGCGCGGTAGACCTTGAGAAGTAAAATTGTCATGTAGGCCTAAACACATATATATGTTATAGGGCAATTTTAATAAATAAAAACAGCTTGGAGCATAAGAATGTGTCTTTGATATGTTAGAATTTCACACTAGGGTACTGGGGACTTACCAAGAAAGCATTTCTCCCTGCAGCTGATAACTTAAACGTTACACACAAAGTGGATCAGAAGTTGATAGACTTCTAGTTGTAATTTAATGTCGAAGTTGCTCTTTTAAATTGCGAGAGGTAGTTGCGAAAACAGAAGGTGGAGAGTGCTTCTGACATGTATACTTTATCAATTAACACCCAATTATTTCTTCCTTTTGTTTTTAGCCCCGTAACCCCCAAGCCATTCAGCAGAGGATCCCACATGTATTAACATGGTTGTTACGTGGCATTTCGTTATTGATTGTATTGAGCAATGCTCCATTGGAAAACGTGTAACACGGGTTTCCGGCTTGAAATTACAATTGGGTTATATATTGGATACTTGTTGTTCTAATTGCATTTATAGACGGAGCCTTAATCACAATCTTGTCGGCTGTCACATATTCTCCATGCACGTTGGTAATGATGTTACCCAGAAGGGAATGTCTTAAGTTACTGTAGATAGAAAATCTATTTTTAAAAGTAAATTATGCACTGATAGTTACATTTCAATGGCACATGAGTATACACAAAACACTTAAAGCGGCTGATATGAACCATCACAGCCGTATCAGTAACTGGTTAAAGATATGTAAATCACATAACCATCTTTAAATACATAGTTTCAGAAAAAATACGCGCTGAAAGAATTATACCTGCATATTTATAAGAAGCAAAAAAATGTTATCAGTGTTATTCAGTGTGATTATCTAGATGGGAATCGGCAAATACTTTCAGAGATTTGTCCGACATCGATACATGCACGCGTTCACAGGAAAGTAAATGAGGCCGACACTATAGAAGCGATTATGTTCAGTGAACCAGTGTATGAAGAAAATGGTGTTATTTATATCTTATCTACATTAGCTAACCTTTGTTACCTGCATACGTCTATCTAATTATAAACTCAGACACGAGTACAGGTATTTTTTATTCAGGTGTATTTGAACGCTAAATATCTGTCTTAATCGGTTTTTAATAATCTGCTTACACAATCACAAACCAAGTCCAGGTGAAATAAAAGCGGGTGATATCTGATGCACATACAATCAGCCATGTATCCAATCCAGATTAACAATTATTGTATATATATATATACCAGAAATTAAACAGATTTAGTTGTTATGCTTTTAGATTCATACCAGTAATTCTTTGTGTGATATAGAAGTTAGAAATAACCCGGCCGACATTTAGAAGTTGTTTGACAAACACTGAGGAGTTTAACATTGTAAAGAGATTGAGTCAATTTTGTCTCAACATTTTGATTTATATATCAAACCAGCATTGTTTGATCAATAAACTGAAACGTTGAGTTAATATCAATTCATTATCTTTTTTAAGAGTTGTTATTACTTATTTTAGTATTTTTTATAACTCAAATATAAGCGGCTACTTTAAAGGTTAATTGTTGTCCACTAAAATGACAATGAAAAGACTTTTGGCTCTTGGGGTTACGGATAGAGTGTCGTATGAACACAAACTGCCATGAAATAATCAAATTTTACTGTAAACTGAGAAAAGTCAAGAAACACTATCCTTGCTTTATACTTGACATATTTCTACCTAGGAAATGATCCCAGACAGATTTTAAGCGCAGATAACCTGCAATAGGAACTAATACCCCTGAAGTGTTGGCTTTCGACATGTTTTTCGTTATAGTTGACGACAAATGGAATATAGTCCTATTGTAACCAGCACAGAATTTAAGTCAAAGTTCAAGAAACATATGATGAATGGCTTTGGGAAAGGTACAACAAGACCTGAATGGGAGTTAAACAGGGTGCGGATTGTCTCTCGTGTGTTCAAAGAATAGTCAGGGTTATGTGAAGTCAGTGGGGAGGGTAAGGGGACATAGCGTCATCGTGACCCCCCAGACCTCTACCCTGATGGTCAGAGATAACTGCACACCTGATATAGACCACCTCCCGCCACTGTCACGTACAGTAAAGTAACTGATCCAATTTAAGCCTTTCTTTTCTCCCTTCGCCTTATTACATTATTTACCCGTCACAAGCAGATAGTTGGCGAAAAATGTCCGTGGTCCAGGGGGAACGGACTAGGCTAAACTCTGTGTAAACGATTTGAAATCTACAACAAAACACCTCCAGCCGTTACGAGCGGACGTCAATGAGAACTCGAACATCCTGCGAAGCTTAAGACCAATTCGATTCCAAACACAGGGAGCAGTTAAAAGCTGTCGAGAACGCTAAGATATTTTGTCATATTGGGCGCTTTGTCAAAGAGCCGTATTGGCTAATGTTTGTTTATATAGATATTGGCTCACCTCACGTCTCAAACTAAAGACGTCCACTCGTTACTTCATACGAAATTCCCCGTGCCACCTAACGAAATCCGTCCACATTCCCGTCAGCTGGAGCATAACTTCAAACACAATTTTTAAGACAATTATATAATTTTCTTGAAAAATCGCAAACAGATCGCTTGAATCAAAACCGAAACTCGGCATCGCTTTTGACTTAAGTATAGCATTGACAAGATATTGCGTTATGGGGCATAGTTTTATGGGTTTCAAATTACTTTAATCAATTAAATGGAGAATATACAAACGCAGTAGCTAGATAAATAAGACAGAAGAAACGTAAAACAGCTTGTATTAAATCGACGTTGGCATAGGCAACAAACAGTCAGCAGGTGTCGAATTTGCTATACTGTGAGGTAACGGAAACATTGAGTTAATTTGAATCAAAGATATTTTAGGAGTTAACTGTTCGTCTGAACCATGCGTAAAGCTTCTCAGTGCACATAAAGTAAGAAATTGGATGTTTAAAAAGGGGAAAACCGAGGTTATTTTTTCTTAGTTTCCAAGCTGAAAAAGGCTTCAAAGACTTGTCAATATTAAATGAAAGCTCAATACAAATGTCACGTGATTTAAGAGGCGTGCATACAGTCGAGTCGTGTGTCAGATACGTCCTATACAATTTACTTTTATTCCAGTTTTCATGTCGAGTAAACATTAAGGAAATCCTCGTCAAAATTCTCACAAGATTAAGATATTGATGAAATTCACCTGTACATGGGGAAGTCGCCCAGACAGCATTGATTTCTATAGAGATGATCCGCCTTTCGTTGAATACACTTCTTCTGTTTTGGAGTCTATTGTTTGTGTTATACCCGATTCATAAGACTCGGCTTATAACGAGCCCTGGACAGTAATCTCTTGGCCAGATAAGCCAGTTCACATATATTGAAAATATTCGGCGTGTTAACTCAAAGATTTGTATGCATCAACATGGCGTGAAGGTTTATTTCACTTTTAGAAAACTCAAATACCACAGCGAGCAAGGCAATGTTCTGAGCATGCCAAGATCTATGCTCCCAAACAGACAAAATGGGCTTTTCTATCTATGTATTTTTGTGTGTTTTTTTTTTTTGCGTGTGGATTGGCACTGTTCTCTAGGCTTCTACAGATTCTTTATTCGGCAGCGTCATGGTTCTTTGTTGTTCTAAAACCTTAAATTGAAAAGAAGATCATGCTAGATGTACAGAGATCACCGAAAACTCTAGCCGCCGAAACCACACTTCTTTGAGTGCATAAGAGTAGGTATGGTTAACAGATGAGCACTTAATCCAACATGTTCTGGAAATCAGTACCGATTGTGATCTCAGGTTAAGTTGATGCTGCAATCTGGAAGTAAACTCTTACATTTATATAGATAACAAAGAATAATACATATGCTAACATGACTGCTATGTCACACGATTAACTAATAACAACATGTTGTGCGCATGTCCCGGGAAACATAAGATACTCCGCAATGGCCCTTACATAACTTAATCGTCGTTGTAGCAGATAGTCATACGCCAACGCTATTTAAGAATTGTTGACATGCATTGTCAGGAGAGAAAGCGAGAGACAGTAAAAAAGTTATATAAACAAGATCGCCCCCCCCCCCCACCCCCCCCCCCCTCCCACAGCGAAG
>JARFOD010109641.1:0-15576 GCA_031763545.1 Mopalia muscosa
TTTACAGATTGTGTATAGTATTATCTTTGTAATTCAGTCACTTTTAATCGGATTTAAAACCCGTTTGGGAATACCTTCAAGGAGACTTTATCTTGAAGATTATCACCATGACTATACAACTCAAAGATTATAATCAAGCACCAAGACTGTTTCTCACAGATTTATATCATAATAGAACACATTTTATCCTCACACACTGAGATTTAAACTCCCAGATTATCCTTGCACATCACAGATAATTGTCATAAAACACATGACAGATTAGCCTCACACATTGATATTTATGTCCACACATTATCTTAACACATTGACATTTCAACTTTGGCAAAAAGTATTTTCTCATTCTCTGAAACTTTTCTTAAAGATTGTCATCCTACAACTCACTGATTATCCTCACCCGGGATCAGTATGCTGACTAATCCCAGTCCTCAAACATGGAGTCAAAAAATTAGTTTCTCCTAACACACAGGCTCCTTGAGGGAGTGGGTGGGCCATGGCCCTGCAGAATACTCTCGGCTTCCTAGGTCAATCGTAAGAAGCGAGAAAAGAGGTTGCTTTCTGTTGCCCTGGTGTTCGCAGAGCTAAAGGGTAATCGGAAAGCAGATTTATTTGTGATGTTCTGTATTTGTGTCCATTGTCATATAAGTGAAATACCCTTGAGTATGATGTTAAACACCAATCAAACAAACAAGCAAACCTAACACACAGAGACGTTTTATTACAGATTATCAGAGAGCTGAACAGTTCTCCAGGATGACCTTAAATGGAGTTTGTCCTACTGTTTATCTTCATACACTGAGACCTGCTGTAGGTGAGACATGTGGTGGGGGTGGACGGGATTTGTCCTACCATTTATCCTCACAAACTGAGACATGTGGTGGTCCTACTGTGTATCAAGCCTTTTATGTGTAAGGGAAGTTTATGAGTCATGAAATCATATCCAATCTCTTTCAATCAGATAGAGGTGAAACTAAAAGTCACACTGTCCTTTTCAAACTAATGGTTCTATCTATCTATGTTTGTATGATCATTTTTCTTAATTTTGAATATTTTTTTCCCTATTCAAATCTTCATCAGTTGGTTTTATCAATTCTATATTTATTAATATTATCCAAATAATGTCACATTATGATGGTAATCGTACAAATTTGTTGCTGTTTCTTTTACTTAAAAAAAAATTGGTACAAAAGGAATATTAAGAAAAAAGAAAACAAAGAAAATTATTCCATACAAATGCAGCAAAACAATTTAAATTAGGTGATATTTTTTTTTATAATTATTTTTAATTTGAAAATGTAAGCATTGCTGTTGCTGCTACTGTCTATACATTGGTGAAGACACCGACAGGCTGCATTCTGATGAGAACACAATTGCCCTTGTGTAAAAAAAGAAATTGATTTCACCTGTCTTTCATTAAGAGTGCATCAATTACTCACAGCAAAGCTTAAGGATCTAGATTTTTATGTAGGTGGTGTACTGTTATTGTTGATATATGAAAGAGCTTCTGTAATAAACATTAACAAATATGTTACTTTGAAATTTCTTCAATATTTTCTAAATATATTCGTCTTATTATGGCTTTGAAAAAATTAATGAGTTTTTAAGAATTGATTTGTTAGATACAAATTTTTGCAAAATTTAAAAATGTTTACCTTTCGGTTAAATCCATTATTTTGCCCAGAGTTTTTTTTTTCTATTCCATTTTCTAAGTGAGTGGAATATAGCTTTGTGAATCAAGATTTTAACAACTTACCTGAACAAGTCTGTTGTCTGATTACAGAGAATCCTAGTCCTAATGAGTGCGAACGAGTATGATTTGTTTGTCTTATAAAAGTGCCATAGCTTTTTCTCTCACGAGTTACCTTTTAGAAATTGGGTGATTCTTTTCATTAATTTTTATAATCTGGTGACTCTTTCACTTTTTTCAGAATTCTTTGCCTCCATTGAGTTGACCTTTCTGACGCCCAGATAGAACTGTGGTTATTTCCTCTAAAAGATTTCTACACTGGGCACTGATTGGTGATTTATAGCACCTAGACAAAATAAATCTGTTCAATTCTTTTCATCCCGTTGCTCAATAATAGCGTGGTGAGTTGTTGTCCCTCTACAATAAGGGTTTTCACAAGCTAACCTTTAACATAAACGACTAGGATTTATTCAACTATCTTTGGGGTTTTATTATATTGGTGATAGATTGAAGTGTAAGCTTATATCAGACATATAGATTATGGACAGCCACAAGGGATAATCAAAATACCAGGTTCAGTTCAGATTTTGTCCATCTACATTAGTACGTTGTGTTGAAATTCATGTTCATCTATGTTTCTTGGGACTGGGAGTCTTATGTCGGAGGTTGGATAAATTCAGTAAACTGTGTAAAGGGCAGAAGGAAGACTTTCTGAGGGACAAAAATATAGAGAACACACCCTGATGAAACTAATATCACACATGGAATAGTTTCAAAGTGTTCAGACAATTCACAAATTTCCCCCCAAAACTTCGTGCAGGTTAGGTAAATACATCAACAACCGTTGAACTCCGTGTTTTGAATTTGTGAGACTGAATAAACTAGTTATCTCCTTTTGAAAATAACGGGGACATGTACATGTAAACTCGGGTTGAAATGACCAACTGTGAAGAATTCTAAGAAAATGGTCCTTCTTGAAATGAGAATAATAATGTATTTGGAAGAATAAGTTATTTTGACAAACCAATTCCTGCTATTTTTAACTTTATTGGTTGAATATATAAGCTAATGATGTACACACTAGCTGTGGCAGTGGTTAATAGTTTTGGGGGTGCCCCTCCATCAAACTCTGTTTGCTGCTTTCTGTCTATATTTCAGTTTAATAAATAGTGTGTATCTATACATTTATATTTGGTTAACAAAGTTTAACATAAGCAGTACAAGCAAAATTTGTTTTTCACCTTTTCTTAAAATATAGTATAACTTTTTAGGAGTGGTAGATGTAAGCTATAAAAAGCACAGTGTACCCTAAAACATTAACTTGTCCCAGGGACCTTAGTGTCTATATTAAGGAAATGGTTAGTAATTGCACCTTTTTCAGTGTTTTGTATGCTAGTTTAATGTACCTTTCTCATGAGTCATTAAAACGTTTAGGCAAAATAATCAGTTCAATTCTTGTCCCTCCTCCAGTTGTTTTCCATGTGAACTCTTAAATTTAATTGATATATGATTGTTTAAATAAAACACTTGTAAACAATTAACATTAACCTGCACTAGCATGGGAATCTGTTAATTTGACATTCCCATCCATTTTGTCTCCAGTTAGACCTTTGAAGTGTAACCCTGAAATGTTAAGTAAGGTGCACTACTGGCTTCAGTTTATTATCATTTATTCCAGGCAAGACATCATGTGACATTATAGATAGCATGTTGGCTGACTGCCTGTACTTGACAAGCAATGCGAGAAAGTATGAGAAAAGCCAATCATGCATCTAATTCGAAATGTTGTACAAGCCAATAAATAAGAAGGTACATAGCAGTTACATGTAATTGACTAATTGAGAGTGATGTCAAAGACGGAAGAGACTGAGCATACATACAAAAGGAGGAATAAGCCAAGGTACATAGCGGTTACATGTAGTTGACTAATTGAGAGTGATGTCAAAGATGGAAGAGACTGAGCATACATACAAAAGGAGGAATAAGCCAAGGTACATAGCGGTTACATGCAGTTGACTAATTGAGAGTGATGTCAAAGATGGAAGAGACTGAGCATACATACAAAAGGAGGAATAAGCCAAGTTTATGTATGATTTTTTCCCCTGATTTAATCATCTGTATTGTTTTCTTGCCTTGAATGGATTAGGAATTATTCAGGGTATGCAGAATTCAATCAGTATTGATACATGTTTGTCAGTAGATTGTTCCAACCAGACTGTCTTTGTCTTGGAAAGATTAAACAGTGCCATGCCCTGACTGAAGCTGTCTTACACCTGATGACATCCCCAAATGCGGCACACATGGCAATAGTCACATAAAACTTCTTTTAACAGTTGAAAGACCTCGTTCATAGACATATCCAAAGCAGTTTCTAGAAAAATTCCAAGGCTCTTCAAACCATAATCAGGGTTCTGAATCCACTTTTAGCTTGATTTCAACAGGAATTTATGAAAATAGTAACGAAGTTTGTTTTCTTGCTTTGAATGCAAGAAAAAAACAATAACAAGGCAGTATCCAGGGCCATTCTAGTTATGAAAAAATGTATGGGTGCCCAGACTATTTCAAGCCCAAATTAATGTCAATATATTACTAGTTTCATAAATTCCTGTTGAAATCATGTTTTTCAACAGGACTAACTGATTTAAACTTGCCTAACATAGTCCTCCCTTCTAGCTGATGGTATCGGTTATTGACCTACATGTATAAGACATGTACATGAGTTATCAATGGGTTTTGTGTGGAATTGTCATTTTAATAAAAGTTTAGAATTCAATAGCTGAGATGCAGATTGAATCGGTTAGTTGAGAAAATGGCCCCCATTTATTCGAAAAATTATATTGTCTAGAGGACAATTTTGCTGAAGTTTTTGTAGATACATGTTCAATATTGAATTCAACTGCTTATGTGTATGAATCATTTTCTAAGCATGTTGTTATGGTCACTTGGATTTATTGATTTTAGTATAGATCTAGGATATGGTATGATGGTTTCCTAATGTGTACTTTTTATATGCCTGCTTTCACAGAAAATGGACGTATTATGTTATGATTCTGTCTGTGCGTCTGTCCGTCTGTACATCTGTCCGCACGTGACAGACCATAACTTTAAAACAAAACTTTGAAGAAGTTTATATTTTGAGCAAATGTTCCTTATGACTAGGGTGTGTGTCATGACCTTGAGTTAAGGTCATGGTCACCATCTCTATAATACTTGTCCGGGCCATAACTTTTAAACGAAAGCTTTGAAGATGCTTCTACCATGCACAAATGTTCCTTGTGACTAGGGTGTGTATGATGACCTATAAACAAGGTCATTGTTTAAAGGTCAAGGTAACCATTGTTCACAATACCATTGTCTACAATTACCAATACCATTGGAGGTGACAAAGCTTACAAGTTCCTGCCTTATTGGAGGTAAAAAATAATTTTCTGCCTTATTGGTGGTGCCAAACCAACAAACTTGCAGTGGGCGTATCTTGCACCCCTTGAGTGGTGCCCTATTTTTATAATTTTAGAGAATCGTGTAATAATTGTTAAATGACTTAACGTACCTTTGAACATTCTTATTGTGTGGCAAATTTAAATACTTAAACTGGTGAATCATTATGTGTAACCATGGCTTATATAGATATGTGTAAGATACAAGCTATGTACAATCTTGGGTGGTAGAATGATGTCTAATTCCAAAGAATTTAGCCTTGATATGTTTTCTGAGGTTACATTTGCTCCAGCGCTGTGTAAAATGTATGAACATTGCCTGTGGCATGTGATTGTAGTTAATATGAGGAGACACAATGACTGATGACCCCCAACTGGTCCAGACCAATGTCTTAAATCAAAATCACTGGTATTTATGAGCATCAGTCTCTATTTTGTAGATGACTGATTATCCAGTTTCAGTCTGGTTAGCGAATAACTTTCACAGGCAATGAACTGTGAGACGGCTTTTTGGTTGAAGTAACACAATGCCGGTCTGTATCAGGGAGATACATTTAATCTTATGCTTGATAGCTCAGACAGACTTTTCTGATTCATATGTAAGGATGTAATTTAGATGTCCTTGGTGTAAAACAAAGATACATGTACATGTAAAATGTACCAGAGATAAGTACATGTGACTATTTGCTTATTATCATTCTACAGTGACATGTGTACAGAATATAATTTTGAATATTTATTTTGCTACAGAAAGTCCTGATTTGGGATATTTTACTGTAACAGTACACCTTGAAATATATATGATGACATATGTCGTATAATATATGACGACATGTATTGTGAAAGACATCTTTTTTCTTGATTTTTTTTTCTTTTAGATTTTGTATACCCACTCCCTCCTCCCCCCCCTCCTATAGATTATTTAGATAATATCTCACAATACAAGCTTTTCATCTGTCCTTCTGGCCTGATGTTCCTCCTTACACACAATTATTTTAGTGTAATTTTAGTAACATTTTCTTTGAGTAAAGTTATAAATTTGTGATGTATCATGCATTTACATATAGTTGGATCTGTAGATAAACATTCAGTGGTACCACCTACTCTAGATCAAGGTATAAGGTGTTAATAATATACTGGCCCTATCTATAGGGTTTTATAGAAAAACAAACTTACACAGGATATCAATTATGTATTGTTCATGCACCATTGGTTATTCTCATTTCCAGTGATCAGCACTATTGACAATCTATAAACAATGGCAGCGAACCTGAATCAAAGGGGCTACACACATTGTACTTTTACCTTAATGGTAAAACACATGGATAACAAAATAAACACAAATCTAGAAAATATCTATATCTTCAGCGAAAATTTGTGATTGTAGTACAAATGGTGCAGATTGTAAGAATATTTTATGTTTCAATATTAAAAGACTGTCAGATATTTAATAAACAATGCACCATTATTGATATAATGAATATGATAGAGGTTGATATCGGTCGCATTGATCAATGAGCTATTCCTGTTCATTTGAGAATCCATTGTTGAAACTATGAATAAGCGAATATCACAGGACGAAGTCTGGCTCAGAACCAAGTACAATGAACAGGTGCTTAGCCAGAATAGAAATCAAAAGTAAGGTGTCCAAAATGGTAATTTTGCTTAACTTTTTTAGTAACTGGGTTTCCAATTTTAACAGTTTCCCCTCTCACCTGCATTTTAAAGCTCCTTAAAACAGGGTGGTCCAAATGAGGCAATTGTTCCATTTGGACAGGTGTACATCCCTCTGTGTTAGCCCTTGGCAATGACACTTTATTTAAGATGCATAGTAACAATGTATCAGTGTATATTTGAGTTGGAATATAAATACATACATGCAATAATATTACTCCTATTTAAACTTGCTTCAAATTAAAATCATGTACATTGTGCCTGACTTGGGATTGATATTGAGATGTTCATACTGGTGATGAAAGGTCTGTTTGGAATGAATGTAAGTACTACATGTACATGTATAAACTTTAGTTTTATTAAAAGAAGCCCAAGCTAACAGGAGATATAAATCTTACGAGGACCTCATCTTCCTAAATTGCTCAAAAACAGTCTTTGAAATGTGTTTCATCAATTGTTTAAACAAACCATTGCGTTTTCTGTATTCTTGTAGTATGTCACATGTGTGTTGCACTTTACCATACATGTTGATTGCTGACCAAACTTCCAGTGCATCTGTTCTGTGTTGAATACTGTTTGGTATTACACCATTAGTTTAATGTCATTTTCTGAGGTCTGTCTCATAACATATAAGATATAAGACCTTTTATTATCTATATTATTGACATACATGTATTTAACAGATGTTCAACCTTGAGACAATTATGTTTATCTGTCATATGCAGCCTTTTGTTGCATCTAGATTGTAAATGTGTTTAAAGATGATGTAGGAGTTTATTATACGGAGTCGGGCAGTGGGTAAACATTCTCACCACAAAAGACATTTGAATTCAGCTGAATGAGATGGTCCCATAATTCATAATACTTATTCCTTGTATCAGCTTTGGGAGATGGTCCCATATTTAAAACAATACCCACTGGTGCTCCATGTAGCATGCACCAAAGCTTCCTTAAATCAGCTGATTAATGCAACATGTTTTTAGCTCACTGCAGGTTCAAGGAAAGAATAGAGCTTGCAATCAACGCTATCAGATAGTTGATGTTGTTTTAACTCTGTGACAACAAAGAGCACATGCCTGTTTAAATTAGTCAAAACCAGGATAGTGTTTTAGTTCGAAAACTAGCCTGTTGTTACATAACAAATACATGTCCAGTGAAAGAAACATCTCAATATACACAGAATAATTCAAAGAGACTGTTTATGTTCCTTGACTTACCTTTTTCTGTCATTGATGAGTACTTTTGAGGCATGTACTAATATGAGTGTTACAATGTAAGAATAACCCCATCACAACGTCCTCATGACATTTTGATCAACTGTAACTTAGATATCCGATAGTAAAAGGCAGAGTTCTGATTATTAACGACGCCCACTCTTATTAAAGATGGTGTATCCAGCGTTTATAACCATACTGTATAGGTTATATGTCCTTGGTATTGTCTGTGGACAAAGACAGCCAGGTAGCTAATGGATGACGTGTGGTAAGAACTGATTGCAGAACTGTGATCAGTATCATGTTTATACCACTAATCACGTGAATTACACCTGTCACAGCTACCATTCTGATGAGGTTACAGTGTAAACAGCATCCTACTCACAGCCACAAGTGAGGTGTATTGGAGCAGCCTATAGCTTCACCTTTAGTACCAGTGTCATTCTGGTGATAATGGACACGACTCACACGGCCAGCTTCCACACACACAATACTGTTTAACAACAGCCTATAGTCAGCTGTTTTTATACAAACACGACAAATTGAAGGCTACTGGATTAGAAAAAAGTGGTTGACGGTACATCAGTTAGGTCCTTGAGGACTGGGCACGCTCTGCACGACACTGCCTTTCACTAGGTTGAAAATCATGTTGAAAATTTCCCCATGGTAGAGGGATCGATATAGTATTGATTGGCACTCCCTGCTACAGATCCTCGACCAGTCTGTCCTCTCAGCATCTCATCGTTATGTAGGTACAAAAAATAGACGCTTTCATCTGACAGTCACAATAAAGACAACCTGTCAACAAAAGAAATTTTTTTTTTGTTAAATGTTCTTTTCTATTAAACACTGGCTTTATTTGTCACCATATTCTATTTATAATAATACCTGTTGCTGTTTCAAGGATTAACAGGTGCTTCTATGTTGTTGATTGAATAATCATAGCATTTCTAAACATAGAAATACTAAATGTAAGGGGTAGCATTGTACATGTACATGTAATTTTTGTCACTGATTAGTTTGGAGTGCCTTATTGCAAAATTTTTGTCAAGGTTGAGTTTACAATTAAGACATCTGATATGATCCACAAGCAAATAACAGTTTGTTTACTATTTTAATTACGTTGATATTTTATCTTTTCATTGTGCAATTCTAGTTTCTTTGATTTAGAGTTTTGACTTAAAAAGTATAAGTACTTTTTTTTATTCAACAGTTTGACACATATTTCTTTTGTTGTTTGGAACTGGGTAGATTTCTCAATAAAAGACTAGTTTATAAAACAGTCTGTTTTTGTCTAAAACTTGTCTTTAGAATTTACAATCTGGGATTATAATATACCGATAATCCCAGATACAATTTATGCAGTTCGGCCGTTGTTGTATATTTCTTTTGGACATGTACATGTAAGTTTTAGCAGCTGATATAGTTTTGTGTTTAATGGCAAGTTGAAGGTGGAATTTAATACGTCAGTTTATTGATCTGTCTGAAAGTAGTGATCTGGAAACATGAATGGAATATACAGGTGTTAAACAGAAATAACTAAACACAATATTGATTTTATTTATCAATCCATTGCAGAAATGGCAAATTATAAACCACAAGAACAGTTTATTGGGTATTCTATCTGATAAGAGATTTAATAATGATCATTATGAGGAATGAGTTAATAGTTGGACTAATTAAGATCATATTTCATTACCTTGTGACAAAATGAAATCTTACACTCTTTAGCTGAAATTGCTATTGATTCAAATATTATTCTTTATTTAGCTTCATTTATTTTGTTATTGTAGGTGTATTCTCTACACTATAATGACTCATTGGTGTGAACCAAAAATTGATCAACAAATGCAAATCTTTCTCTGGTATTTATGCTCTGATATTTGGTGTGATTTGTGTTGTGCCCGTTACAGATGATATTGTGGTAAAACTGGGATTATCTCTGATAACAGATAGATGGACCAATTATTAAAACCAAATAAATATATGTAATTTACTTTAAAATAAACTATAGTAATAAAATAAACTTTGTATATAAATATAATCAATATTTGACCATTGATGATTGCACCTGCTTAGCAGGCCATATATCTATAGATCACTTTAATTAATAAACCCAATAAGCCAAAGAATTCTTAATGTAGGCTTAATCTACCCTAAATAATATACTAACAGTATTGTTTTTGTCCTTCTCTAATTTGATTTAAGTATACAGTGCCAGTTAAGTTTCCAAAGGACAAGATACAGTTGCAAGTTAATTTTAAAGCTTTCCATGCTTGTAGAACTTATGTGTTGATTTTTTTTAATTCCAGAAATGGGACAGTGATGACAGTTGTTGTTTTTGGACAGCTGTTATATTTTTCCTACAGAGGCGATTCTATGTCCTCCAAAACCCAATCAATCTTTTTTGCCATTATGCATTTCCTGCAGACAAACGTATTATGTTTTTCTTCACTCCTATCACCAGCAATGTTGCAGCCTGTATAGCATACAAATCTAGCATCGATTGGTTAAAGCACCAGATTCTAAAAATGGTTGCCGTGGAGAGCCTGTTCAAACATGGTCCCCCAAATCAAACCCACAATAATTTTTATTTAGAACTGTTTTGAGTCCTGCTGTGAATAAAATATTAAGTTTGAAGAATAATCCTAGTAATTCAATGCTGACTTAACATTTTTCATGGCTTGTTTGTTTAGGTCAGTATTTAGTAGTTAAGCAGTATTGATGAGTTAGTATTCAACCATTTAATTAGTTAACATGATTTTAATAACGTATCAAATGTGTTATTCCCCTGGGCCTGATCACTACAGCTCCATTCATACCACTACTATTGGGGGCTTGCTTTGTCTTTTGGCTGGCTGGCTCTAGACTCTTTTGGGCTCCTGACTAGATCTGTAGACAGACTGAAAGATTGCTCTAAAGATAAAGTGGAAAGAGGTAATTAGGTCAAATCTGGGTGAAGGGAATTGAGGGGAATGAACATGAGTAGAGTGTGAAATCCTTGAATCAGTCCTGACAACTCCAATGCCTTTATTGACCCTCAAGAACCAATTGCTACAATGAGGAAGTCTAGGAGGCTCCTCGTGGTCTTGCAATCATCCATGTTAATTTAGATGGTAATTTTCTAAGTCCAATATCATCTCCTGTACTGATGCTTGATTAAACAAAAGGCAACAATACAGTCAAACTGAATGTAAGTACCACATCTGCCTCTAATCAACATAAAACTATAGTATCTCTGGAGTACACTGTAGACCTAATTCTGAACAACAGTTCCTGTCACGTTTGGAGGAATAATAAATGAGTAACCTCATTCCAAGTGACTCAATACAGCTGGCACATTAGGATTGTTATCAAAGTATCCAGTTAATGAAATTATGACTTATTGGATTTGAAAACTTCTGATTTTGATTCCTCTTTACAAAGACAGATTTCTGATATTCAGACACAATAATATCAGATGGATGTGATACACTATACAGAGATTGTGAGAGAGTAGCTTTATGGTGTAACAGTTACTTATGAACCTTGTACTCTGCCTCCTGTTTCTATACTCATAATTACTGTGTCATTTGAGTTATATCCGTACTGTCACCTGTGGAGGTACAGTATTCTTACAACATTTATGTAAATCTCTTCACGTTTTGAGATGTACTGCACTAAAGGCCTACCAAACAGAATTAACCATATAATGTTTATGTTACTGTAAACTAATATACAGTAGTCATTTGAGTGAAATACATTTGAGGATGTTTGTAGACCATAATTTATAAATTTTCTAAAAATTAATTTTGGTATGTCTAACTGGGATTGCACAAAATAAAGTCATCAAGCTACATATTGTTCTAGATAAGTCTTCATTTTCTGTTCATCCGTCCTCATATAAGTTAACTACCCTTGAGTACGACGTTGAACACCAATCAAACAAACAAACAATCATTTTCTGTTCAAATTATGTCAGGGTTTACAGTAAGGTTATTTATCTACATGTCCTATTATTACCCGCCTTATCTCACAAAGGAGATTATGGGGAAGCCCTTTAGGCTCTTAAAGTACCACTGTGGGTTAACGTTACTGATATGTATTGACTAGCCACAGAAGACATGTAATTACATGTACTTCACTTAAATAAGAGTTGTAGCCAGCAACTGATGATCAGTCACAGTCAGCCTTTCAATTCAAGAGGTGTCATCAAATCTATTACACTGAAGAACTACGACACTGAAATGTATCTTTACCTCAATTTACCATCTCCAAATTTAAAAAAAATGCAGCGCAACTGAAGGCATACCCCAAAAAACAAAACAAGAGATATTGAAACAACAAACAATGGTTCAATATATATCTTTTAGTGTTTATTTGATTTACAGAAAGGTACATTCTTTCATGAAACCTATAGTTAGATTATATTGCCCCAGTTCCATGTTCCCCATTGGTTTGTGCTATTAAACTTCTGTGTTAATTAAGTAGGCCATTTCCTGGAGAAACCTATTGAATTAACAAAATGGATCAGTTCAAATCTGTTGTCCTGCAGCGTCTCTTTTAATAGGATAAGGTATTGCTCATCTCATTCAAGTAATTATAATTATGTGCCTGGGACTTTTAAACAATGTTGCCATCAACTGAACATATTTAACAAAGATTTTTTTATTAATACATGAATAACCATATTTTATTGTCCTGGTGACAAGAATCCTCTATCCTGCTTACTGCTATACAGATGAAACTTAGATAAAGCCCCATTAAGGGGTCTGTTATAACCATTGTTTACCATAATGAAATGTATTGAATCCTTAATGGCATTAACAACAATCCAGACAAAAGGGAAACCAGTGAATCCACACAACAGCCACTATACCTTAAATTAACTTTTCTGGGTAATTTTCAAACAAACATAGATTTTTGGACTGGTTAAAAGAAGAATCCATAAACTATGTATAAAGTCTTTCTTAAAAAGATAGGCTCTTTTTTGTAATTAGCATGTCGACTTACTGATCCACATTTGATGTACCGCTTGCACATTCCACCTCAGCTATATAATGGCTCTGGCAATCACAGAGGTAATTTTTTAAAAGGTTTCCTCTTGGTTTACCGTTATATTTTATTAAGGCTGAATGGACAATTTATTATCATAAGTGAAATACCATTAAGTATGACATTGAACACAAATCAAATAAACAGTCAAACCTTTAAAATTATAACAGACCAGTATGAATTTACATACTGCAACTCACTCTGTTAGGGAAAAATAAACTTCACAGATAATATGTAAAATAAACATGCCATTCACTTCCTATGCATGGATTGATGAGTCATTCTCATTATCAAAATGTGAGGGTTTTTTTCTTAAATTTTTGCCACTTCACCTTCTAATTAATTAATTAAACGACTGCAACAGTTGGTTTTTTACTCCAATTGATAATATTTGGCAAAAAAGTCCCATATTTAAATTGGTTATTCTCAGAAGAATAAATTATAATTGTAGTTTGATCAACAATGTGGTTAACTAGGCTGGTTTCTTGGTTAAAGTGGACTAAAGTGTTCCTTGGGGATCTGGGAGACCAGGACTGTAACTGGCACTCAAGTTTATTACCTACACATAATGCAATATGCTCCTACATCAATCACCATAAACGTGGCTGGTTTACTATGTTCTCAGCCCACAGTGATGCTGTCCAGATCAAATTTGGATAGCATTGACTTCTGGATAGTGTGCTGAAATTCCCTCGAGATGTACTTCCAACAATCCAACTTGACTCCTGTCTGTTCTGCTTAATACTTAATAGCTTAATCTTATTCCTCAGACAGATTGTTCAGGATAAACATACTGCAGCAAGCACATTAAAACCTGTTCAGTCAGTAATTATTGGATTAGCCTTCAGAGTAATGCTCTGGAATGCCCCGAAATCTTTCCTTTTACAATGAAATTTCTCTCTCTTGATAATTTAGTGAGATGGTACCACATAATTTGTATGTGACCGTTTACTTATAACTATTACACTTAGGCTGATAAGTTAATGGATCCTTGCTGTTTAATAGAGGTGGTACAATAAGTACATCCTGGAAGACTTTATCTTAAAGGAAAAGACCTCTGATTTTCAACCTACATGTAATCTTATTATTTTTATTGCATATTTTCAAAGATAACCATCTGTATTGCACTTGCAAAGCCCTTTATTAGCTTTTTTCAAAAAGCAAGACTGACGTCATTGTTAAAAAACACAGTAGTTATATCCTTTAATCATGGCTGTCTCCTGCATGGACTGTTGAATGCATTCATAAAATCAAAAAAGATGGTTCCGTCCCTAAGAGAAACAACAACAAACAAACGACTGCTTTTACGTATCAACCTGGTTCAATCTGGATTTTTTAAAAACTGCATGTCTACTCAAAGGTTGCAAACCGTATTTATTACTCAAAGAGCTATTTTGATATGTATACAACAGATTAACATTGCCTTTGGATGACCCAGCTTGTGTATAGTATACGACTGTTGCTACAGATGCCTTACAATGCATCCGTAAGCACACTAGTGACCGACCATGTTTTTTAACAATGATGTCAGTCCCGTCTGTTAAATTAATGATTTTAACAGTTATGCTTACTCCAATGCAAGTGCAATACAGATGTTTGCCTTTGAAAATATTCAATAAAAATAATAAATTTAGGTAGAAAATCGTTTGAATTTCCCTTTAAGTACTAGGGCTAGAAACCACCTTTAACCTACATGTAAACTCAAACTTAACTGTAAATTTAAACGATATATTCTAATTGTAAACTTGAGCATGTTTTACATGACTTGTACATTTATTATAAATCGTAAAATCTTTACTACATTAAACTTTTGTGGTTTATCATTTTCAAAAAAAATTCTACATGAAATGCTCTAGATTCAGTTGGTGCAAGAATAAAATCATTACAATATATTACAATTTTGAGCATGTAACAAAAAATTAAACACTTCATAGAATCAAAATACAAATATCCCTTCACAGAGATTTCTTCAAAAGATCTCCTGTACATTTTGTAATGCCTACTAGCTGTGTCTTATTAGATCTTTCTGAACTAAACCCTAATGACATGAAAGACCAGATGGGTTTTATGAGCCTCCTTTACATAGAAGACCAGAAAGTTTTCATGAGCCCCCATCACAAAGAAGACCACATGGTTTTCATGAGCCCCCATCACATAGAAGACCACTTGGTTGTCATGAGCCCCCATCACATAGAAGACCAAATGGTTTTCATGAACCCACATCACATAGAAGACCAAATGGCTTTCATGTGCCCCCATCACAAAGAAGACCAAATGGCTTTCATGAGCCCCTATCACATAGAAGACCAAATGGTTTTCATGAAACCACATCACATAGAAGACCACATGTTTTTTTATGAGCCCCCATCCCATAGAAGACCAAATGGTTTTCATGAGCCCCCATCACAAAGAAGACCAAATGGTTTTCATGAACCCACTTCACATAGAAGACCAAACGGCTTTCATGAGCCCCTATCACATAGAAGACCAAATTGTTTTCATGAAACCACATCACATAGAAGACCAAATG
>JARFOD010109662.1:0-15571 GCA_031763545.1 Mopalia muscosa
CACAAAACAAGAAGTGGTTATCCAGAAATTGTATAATTATGTTACTCCACTTCTAAATGTCGTTCAAAACTTAAATAATAAATAAAATATAAACATTTGAATGACCCACCTCCACATAAAAGAAAAAAATTGCAAATTTAATCAATATCACCAAAAATGAGAGTACACTTTAGGAAATTCTTACAGTAACTACTTTGACGCCAAATGAGTACGTTTATCCAGCAGAACATCTCTTGAATGTTACTTTTATTCTTAACATTTAGCTGCAAGTTGTTGAGTTGACTTTCTGTCAGCCCAACCTTGAAAATACGCAGTAATTTTTCGAAATAAATTGATAATATGTTAACTGGAAAACCGATTTACTCACTTTAAATGATAAGAATTCATATAAGGCAGAATGCTTTAATGTAAACAAATGTACAAAAGGAGGTCCATCCCTTTAAAACTATCACCGTTTTCCGTCCATAACTTGCGTGTAGGCCGCTTGGTCATCAACCAGGCCAATTTTGAATGAAGTACTATTCTTTAAATTATGGAAAATTGTGCGGTCGTTGCCAGGAAAATTACGGTTTTATAAATACACCAGGATTATGTTACGAGGCCATTCAGCTGTAGATCAATGCAATTCCTTTTTAAAAGATACCTACAAAATTCAATTTAATGTGGACCTACATTACACATTTTCAAATTTTAAACATTATTTTATCCGAATGTTTTAATTTAACAGTTTATATTAAAGTTAAATTCGTTCGTTTTTGGATGAAACATATTTACAATTACATATAAGTAATTAATACTTTCCTATTGTGTTACAGAACAACAACGCTCCGATACATATGAATGTGTCCTCATATGGGGTAAATTGATTTGAAAATTGATTTTAAAACGAAAAGATGACTTGTTTATGCACTTATTATTAATACGCAACACATATCCGGGCCTTAGCCCATAGAAGCCAATTTGTTTATTGACGTACAAAACAAACGGTTGACAGTTTGGCGAACACAGAGCTTGTAATGACTTGTTGAGAAATGGAGGGGAGCGAGGGAGGGTTGGAAGGGAAGGGGGTGGGGTGGTCCCTTAATCATACAGACGATTACAAACAAAAAGAAAACTAATTGTCCTGATTTTGAAGTAAGACAAAGCTGAATCCTAAAACCAGAACGTTTAGGTTTCATTTATCTTTTAAAAAAGTACTTTTTATTCTATTCTTTAGTTCTTCGCTTATACCCTGTTTTCATTTGTAAAAAGTCAAAAATAAAGCATTTGTATGGCTTTCTTAGTGAATACACATCTTCCCTACATACTACAGTAAACAGCGCCAATCATTATTTTAAGTGGCATATTGCCAGTCATTCATCAAAACTATTTTCACACCTGGTTGGATATTAAATGTAGAACAGGTAACTACTCCTTGCATAGTAACTCACAGTTGTGTTGGAATAACGACTCAATTCAGATTAATTCGGCTGTCAAGACTCCTGTCAGTGTTTCTGATTTTAATGAATTTAGTCCAATCAGCATTTACGCAAACCATATTCCTAATAAGAAGTTTAAATAATGAAAGTTGATGAGGACATCGAATCGTTATAAAAAATAATTAAAAAATATATACGCAAGGTAAACTCCTGCATCAACGACCCCGGCAGCCATACTTATTTTATCTTATTTTACAGAGATTTTAGTGAACTTTAGTTTGCTACAATTAAACCTTAAATTACTGCACAAATTCCGTCTTGTGTAGTCCATTTTCTGGCTGGACGCTCACAGGAGGCCATCTAAACAGTTTAATGTGCTTTTCTACGCGCCATTTGTATGTAGTTGAAGATCCAGTTTTACTTAATGAGAAAAAGTGGGTGGTGCGATATTTATGACGAGGTGTATAAATACAAAACTGATAACATATGTCTAGGGGTTTGAAAGTCTCCTGTTTAACAAAAAGTATCCCGTAAGCAGGAAATAATCAAGCTAATCATGTCATACCCTCGAAAAACAGGCTTCGTATAGCTTTGATGTTGACAACACTTTAGCCATTATAGATAATCAGTAGAGCAGGTTTTTATATCAATACATGTTTGTTTCTATAACTATTGGCTTTAGGCGATGGAATAAATTTGGAATAAATTTTGTTAGATTCTGTAGAACCAGGATGACTCATTACAGCGAAATAAGGTTAATTGTGCAGATGCGCTTCCTTGTAAGCACCCGCGGACTTCTCTTAAAGCTCTAAACTCGCAGTTAAAAAATGGAATGCCACGATTGCATAGATCCGAAGTTTTTAAATGAAACCCTGGCTTTTGATCAGTTTCATCTCAAAATATAGACCTCCAGTAATTATGCTAGCAGACTCGCTAGCGAATTGGATCCGGTCACGTGATCCAGAATGTATGCGGTCGTTAACCAGAACTTATTCAATCTTTTATATGAGCTTTTAAACATAGTTTACCGCGGATATCCCAGGTACATTCGAATGACCACCGAGACTAACAAGAAAAGGTCCAGGGGCTCGTTGTTGAATGTGTTATTAAATGTAATCCACTATTTGATGGCGCCATACCAAGTTAAAGAGCTGTGTGTAATCCGCTATCAGTAATTTAATCTGTTAGTTTTAATAGTTGCTAATTCTGTTTTGAGCAACTGGGCCACGACAATTAACTTTGGACTTTTTATGAGTTGTCAATGCGTAAAGAAGCTGCTCTCATCTGCTTGTTTCGCGGACATTTTGTTCTTGAATTAAAAACCGGTCCATTAACCTTTCGTGAGAAATTCAAATGCAGTGTTAACAAAAGCAAAAGCTTTTTGTTTTCACCAAGAATCCAGGCCAGGTAAAGATTTCTGTAAAATTGAAAACTTGCGTTTGAAAGGTTTAATGAGACGGAGAACCGATGCGGTCTTCTTATTTGTGGCTAGTGATGAAAGGTGCGAGGTACAAAAAGCTGGTAGCTTTCCCGATAGTTTTCTCATAACTACCGTCTACAACTTTTATCTCGGTATCACATTTAGAGGTTTAATTTACCTCAACATCAATAGTTTCTATTGCGGAAGTAAGTGATCAACAATCATTGATTAATCCCATGTGTTCAATTATTACCGGCTTCTCTTACCATTGTGTTTTGTCCTTTACAAGCGACGATGTTCATCTGTGATTTGGACCAATTGTGGAAGATTTTTCGCTTCCATTACACCTGCAGAACACCAGCGAATATCCGTCAGCGCGAGCCCCCGGCCGATTTTGAGTAAAACAGTTTTTTTTTTTCAGCCATGACCACACAGAATAAACGTCGGAATTGTGAAAATCAGCAGGATGGCAAATATGTGCATAGAATTTGGTGAAATTATAACTTTGCAATTTAGTGCAAATTGCATTTATGTCGACAGAAGAAATACGATGCATTTTCGGTGTCTTTTTTGTTCTCAGAACGTAATTACTTTAACACAATGTTAATAAGTTTATTTAGTAGAATAGTCTTTCAACTCAAGACGTACGCCATCTTTTAGAAAATACTTATTTTGTGATGAAGGACAAACTTAAGAAGGATGAAATAACATTTGTTGTAGTCAACATGCACCTGTTTAAAAGACAAAAGTTTCTGTGTATAATCTATCGAATGGGCCTTAATGAATTGGCTGTTAATAAAATCTATATATGATATAACACTAGTGGAGGGGCGGGCAGGGGTGGGGAACTTACCAAACCTGATAGTTCTGCTGATTAATAAGATATTTCAAAGTAATACACATGTTACGTCATTCACACTGGAACTCAACCTCGACATATGACAAAACAAACACAGGCTTGGGAGACTTATTCTGATGGATAATCCTAATGATTTCCTACACCTTGTCAATAATTATGCAATATATCCTTACTGACGATGCATTGACTGTTCAAAGTCCATGTATTTGTTTTTCATAACCATAAACTTTGCATTTTACCTTTGAGGTAAACGGCTCACTTTGACCCGTTTTGTTTTCCCGCATTTGTAACCCAAGGGGACTGATAAGATCTTGAGATACAACATTTTCCAATAGGGCCTGTAAGTTACGTCATGTGATCCGCGATATTTCACGTGTTTCACTTCCGGGTGCCCATGCCATTCCTTCAAGTTCCAACAGGAAGTAAAAAATGCCGATTCTTCAAGTCCTAAAGCTGCAACCAACAGCAATGCAAAAAACCCATACAGCTCTGCTATATCGGTAGTCAAAACACTCAGAAGCCCAGTAAAGGGAAGGGGACTAACACGCCCTTCAGTCTTCTCTACGATTTGTTAACATGAAGATTAAATCAGATCTGACACGTGACCTTGACCTTCAATAATGCCATATTTTCAAAAATAGTATGCTAAGCAGCTTTAACTAAATGAACTTTGTATTCCCCGAACCTAAGTTTGTTTTAACAAATCTTCCAGTACAAGTCTTAGCTTTTTAAAAAAAAATTACACGGCCTTTGGTTATTATATCGAAAAATACATACTGGGTAGTGATTTTAAAGTTACATTAACACATAAAAATACACAGAGAAATTCTGCCTTACAGTTATGACGTTGCCATAGTAACGGTATCCTCTTTCACGAAGTTCTGGAGCTTGATTTGGGTGCCTGGGATACCATACCATTAAGAGACACAGGGTTTTTCACGACATTTATTGAATGGTTCGAAATAAACTCAAAAAAGAAAATTCACACTCGTTTGGATGTCAATAAGTTGAACATACAAGAAAAGTGGTTTTAAATAATGATTAAATTGTATTTTGTTCCAACGGAAATACTACGGAAATGTAAGAGAATAAAAATGGTAAGTTATAACTTGATGAAAGCTTGTCAATAGCACGTATGCCTTCCATGAGCGTTCACAACTGCGACGCAACATCTCCTCAAGGATTGAATGATGCGTCTAAACACAGCTATAATTGAACCAACATGGCACCAAGTTCCTGCAAATTCTGTGTAGGGTTTTTACTTATGGGAGTCTTCTGCCCAACACATCCCATACATGTTCTATGGGATTAAGGTCGGGATGCCTTGAGGGCCACTACATGACATTGATGCCAGCATTCCTTAGAAAATTCCGTGTTAAATTGGCCATATGAGGTCTGGCATTATCGTGTCGGAATGTCAGACCTGGGCCATGAGCTGTCAGGAATGGCAATAGCTCTGGAATGAGCACTTGATCTCTTTATTCTGAAGCAGTTAACTCTCCTTGAGAGTTAACTCTCCAGTCGTGAACTGACAGGACCATTAAAGGCACCCAAACCATA
This sequence comes from Mopalia muscosa, assembly GCA_031763545.1. Taxonomy (NCBI): domain Eukaryota; kingdom Metazoa; phylum Mollusca; class Polyplacophora; order Chitonida; family Mopaliidae; genus Mopalia; species Mopalia muscosa. The sequence continues at coordinate 5,258 of JARFOD010109662.1, forward strand.
ACACTACTACCCCCAAAACGGTCCACTTCCTTCACACAACACTGGGCGTTCCGTTCACCGCGTCTCCTCCAAACTCTAGCTCTCCCATCAGCATAGTGCAAAGTGAATCTGGATTGTCACTAAAAACGACCCTATTCCAATCACGCTGAGTCCATCTCAGTTGACGTAGTACCCAGATAAGCCGTGGACGTCGATGTAACTGGGTTAAAATTGGCCCATGATATGGCTGGCCTGCATGAAGATGAGCGGTGCGCAGGCAATTACATATGGTTTGGGCAGTCACACGACCTCTAAACAATTCATCACTAGCGGTTGTTTGCAGTGAGAAATCGATTACGCAAATGACGTAAGACGATTTGCATTGCAATCAACGGATAATTTACTGCAAGAGCTTGTTTTCCCGAGATGTCACTCTACTGTGCTAACGTGGGATCAATTGCACGTGTCTCATAAGTTCACATGACTAGGACCACAAGGAAACATGCTTTATCCTTGATGTATACTCGCACAAACTGCATGCGTGTGCACCTCGGAGTTGCTGTGTGTCATGATGCCTTTGAAAACGCATTTACCTCTGATAATAATAATAATATCTCTTGTATTAAGTTTCAAAAAAATATTTAAAAATTTAGGAGTGTGAAGTTTATTTTTTGACTGAGTATATATTGCAGTTTTTTTAGCTGCTTTTTAACAAGAGATTTTGGAGAACAACAGTCTTAGCTTTGTTAAAAAATGTCTTCGAGCATTGGTTATTTTCTAACGACAGTTATGTAGCGGTAGATATACACCCTAACGTTACACCCAAACGCATTTTGTTTGATAGCCGGAAGATGTAACAGTATGTTTGTTGGGAACCGGAAGTTGGTTTACGCCTTGAAAGTTTGTCAGTTCTATCTTGCTTAAACATTGATCGTTTCCACATAAAAATTATTCATTTTGGTTTGTTAAACGAAAGATCGAATTCGAAACTGAATCATCCATGCTAAAAGACGATTTGTTTGAGACATCCTTGAATCTATCAGTTGATTTGGAAACAGTGTACGAAAGATTGTTATAATCTGTAAATGGGAACTTCTGATTGGTTGATTTAGTGAAGACAGATGACTAACGTATACCTTAAGTGCAAGCGTCATATTCTCTAGATTTGAATACAATGTACGAGTGATTGGTAAAATCTTAAAATAACATATTGTAATTGGTTGAGACATTCAGGTTGGTTTATAAAGTGATGACAGATGTAAAGTCAAATGCACCGACGTTTTTCTGGCGACTATATCCGTGGTTAGACTTTCATGCTGGCGGTGGATTCCAACATAATTGACTATGTGATGTAAAGCGTTAATATATGTTGGAAAGTTAATTTTCCTCCAATGCTAAGTTAAGACAGCATTGCTACTCTTTAGACGAACTGTCCATCGGTTGGTTTTACTATTACCAATATGGCATTGGTTGATACGTTTTTTTGCACGATGAGAATGCTTCATCTCTTTTGAAAACAGTTTCATTTCCTCTAGAATAACCAATAGGTGTGTTTAATCGGCATAAAGAGAACCATTAAGGCGCATTATTCTCTCTGTCGTGGCTTAGTGGTTAGCGAGTGTGCTTTCTAAACCTACTATAACGGTTTTACGCCGTTATAAGGCAAGGATTAGTGTGAAGTAGACAATCCGTCCTCGTGTAAGGGAAATACCCTTGAGTACGACGTTAAACCCCGAATCAAACAAACATTGTTTCGTGACAAAATCTGCTTCAAAGCGAACCAAACGAGACGGATCTCCGATACCCTTTACAGATATTTTGAAAGCAATTATATTTTGGTAATCTACCGCGCTTGCCATATATACGTGCAAAATGATTGACAATAATATTGTCAATTCACGATATTGGCAATATAATTGATCATTAGTGCGTGATGTTTGGTTGATTTTGATTCAATCAAACACATTTGATTGCGCAATATTCCGACAGAATCAAATGGCAGTAGATGTGTATTGAAGGTCGCACACTAATATTGAGTCATTGGTAGCACTGCTTCATAATATTGTACAATATTTCATTGTGAAGCTGGTCATCAGGGAGTGAACATGTCGTCGCAAGAGAAAATAGATGAACCATTTGTTGACCCATTTCCTTTCTTTTAATGTTTTTTGTTGTCAAGTGTTAAGGCTATGGCAAGTGCCACGTATGGATCTACATCCGTTCACCATAACGATTAGAGACCGACTGATTTAAACATTGCACAATATACAGTGTAATTGTGTCGTTGGTGGTCAACATAAATTTCATCAATAATATTTTAATAATATTAAGGTTAGTCATGCTGCACGTGTATGGGTCGCTTAAGAGCCAGGGACATCCGACTTGTCCACATAGCCCATATCTATTCTCGAGAGAATTAAATTCGACACATGACAGTAAAATGAAATGACATACAATTTTCATTATTAATAATAAAGCGTACTTTTCGAAGCCTTATAATTTCGATGGAATTCAACATGTTTAAGTCCTTAAACGAGGATGAGTAAAAATAAACAATGTTACGTTAAAATTAATTAGTTATTACGATCATCGTGAAAAGCGAATTGTCGTAGAAATTGATATTTTAAACCTATTTCGCAATTACAAGATAAAATGTCGAAATACCGAATGAGTTTGTATTTATTATGAAGTATGAAGTATTTATTACTAGCTGCTTTTCTCAATATAACGAGCAAGTATGTCACAAATTCTAGTAAATTATATCGTAATATAGAGTTAGATATCACGTAATTACAAGCCTGTGAGACGTAAATTCAATTTATTATCTTATGCTGTTTTCTCGGCTAACAAATATATGCCTTCTTTGAGAGGCATTTAGAAGCAGGAATGGTAACATAACAGGGTATTATAAACATCATCCTGTGCATAGTTTATCCTCTCAATCAAATCAATCTTTCTTTTCACACCTGTAGTTCTCTTGTTTGTATAAAAAGACATCATCTATGTATTATAGTCATTAGCTTGAAAACAGTACTAAAATCTGTTCCGAAAGATCGCTCGTTAATAAACCCAGAAGTTATATACTCATAAAATACCTTTTTATGCAAATAATTGCCGTTTTCGTTTTTATATGATTTCTGCATTGTGCATAGTGCAATTGTGGTATTTTTGTCAATAAACCCAGAAGCTGTATACTCGTTAGCTCACAGTAGAGCACTTTGCTTCAATAAAAGTGACGTCAACATTTTGTTCTAGGGTACATGCAAAAACAACATACCTCAAAAGAGTGTCGAGTGCGCATGGAGTTTCCAAGTTTTATCGATGATTAGAATAACCATCTGTTTGGACTTGTGAAAAGACGTGTTTATGAATGTATCCCCTGTGTGGACTCTTCAGGAAACTTACACTATCTTCGGTGGATGTGTCCTGAAAAAATCGACAAAAGATATCCGATTATTTAATAAAACCAGACGGGTGATTTAATATCCTTTTAGCATCGGATACCAGACGCGCACTCAGCTGTCCTTTTCAGTTCATAGTACAGTTCTGTATCTAAACACTTACTGCATGTTTGGGAATGGAACAGCACGTTTTCTCAACTTGAAGTATCTGATGTTCAGCAACCACGAAACACGCGCCAATGTCAGACAGCTGACTTATCATTTGTTTAGTTCCGATTCGTCGTAGTCACGTCACGTGGTATCAAACAAAATATGACGTCGCATGATATTTGGCGATAGAGTGTAACAATAGTAAGCTTTGCAAGCTGGAGTTTATTACATTTATCTTCCCTTCGCCCACGTGAAAGCGTTTTCTTGCCTAAACATATCGAACGAGGGAAAGTGTGCAGCCGTGAAGAGATTATCAGTTTGAAAACCCCAGTTTCCACAATCACTGAATGTAATCCCTACGTGCTAATAACTTCCACAAGGATCAATATTTCCGCTAGTAAAGTTTGATGTTAGATTGGAAGAAGATTGGCGACTTGACCATGTAAAAATACTTTCGTCTCAGAAGGATTACAAGATACTTGCCAGAGATTTGTGCGTGAACAAGAAGCCTAACGTAATTATTATGAAGGTGGTGATGTCATTTAAATAAATAAGAGATATTTCAAGGCACTTTCTATTAAATGGTGATTGGAAATCCTGAGAGAGAGATATTTAAGGCACCCAGCGGTGTGGAGAGTATCAGTGTGTAAACGACTAAATGTAATCCTTACATGTTAACAACTTCCACAAACATCAATATTCCTGTCGGCACAGTGTATGTAAAGATCGGAAGAATATCAGGGTCTAGAATTTGTATAATGCCATCGTCTAAGAACGAGTACAAGATACTTACCAGCGATATGTGCCTCAGCTAAAAGCCTAATGTAATTTATGATGTCGATGGTTAAGTCCTAAATATAAATAACAAATAGAAGATGCCACAAGGCCTAGCCCTGGGGAACCCAACCCGAAAACATTTCAATCAAGTCCACCCATTAGCTTCGTGAAGATAACTGCCAAAACGTTTCTGGTATATTTCCAACTATACCAAATTAACAGAAAACCGTTATTTTGGGGTAACACTTCTTTAGTTTGAACAGATTCTAGTTCAGACAATTTTGCAGGTTTGAAACCCGTTCGGGAATCGAACCCACGAGGCTCAGAGCTAGGCACCGTATCGCCGGCAGTAAATGCCTGCCTCCATGACCACTCAGCCACCCGACCTTCTACAAAATAGAAATTTATTCGGCTGGATTTTAGATAGAGGACATTCACTGCCCCTCTGATATGAATGTGACACAAAGCTCCCAAAGATGAAAAGCTGAAATTTTGGTGTCTTTTAGAAAGTGAAGATTAACGGTATTTAACGGTATTTTCTTCATTGTCGGGATAATACTTTCTTAGTTTGGCCGGATCCTAGTTCAGTAAATTTTGCATGTTGAACGTCGTATTGTTAATAAGCCAGGATACTAAACGCGATTAAAGTCCTAACTGATCAAAGAACATAAGAATAATTTCTTTGATATCTTCTAAGGCTTTTTCCAGATAAACATAATTACGAAGGTATTGACTGGTTGAAGGTTGTGCTGATCTGCAGATATGGGGCATGAAATAATTAAATTTATTTTGAAGACAACTCGCTGTGATACATTTTAGGATTTATCCAATCTGGACAGACATTTTTATAAGCATCTAAAGATTTTAATTGGGCCCAGGTATTAGTTGTATCAACACTCATTTCAGTATACAACAGATCAGGATAATATGGTGAGGTGGGGGGAGTCGTGACGTCAGTCTCGTCAACAATATAAACATGTGCAAAGTTATCGTTCATTAAATTGGCTATTGACATCGTGTTTGGCTGGTTTGCGGCTGGTGAAAAACTAACCACACTACAAAATGTGGGAATTTTGATTTGCTGGAAAACCAAATGTATCGCCAGTGCCACGTAAAGAGAGTACATATACGCTTGAAACAAACTGCTGTTAGACAGATTGTTTTGTTTGTTTGGTTGGCGTTTAACGTCGCACTCAAGGGTATTTCACTTATATGACGACGGACACAAATACAAAACATCACAATCAAATCTGCTTCCCGTTACCCTTTAGCTCTGCGAACACAAGGGCAACAGAAAGCAACCTCTTTTTCTCGCCTCTTAATAATTCAGGGGATTAGAAACACAAAGAAAACAATTTGTCTCTGATCTTGAGGTAAGACAAAGCTGAATCCTAAACCGCGAACGATTATTTTTTATTCATCTTTTAGAAAATACATTTTATTTCTATTCTGCAGTGTTTCGCTTATATCCTTATACCGTGTATTGATTTGTATAGAGTCCAAAATAAAACATCTGTATCGGTTTCTCATTGAATACATTTTTTCCTACAGTAAACAGCACAAAATATCCCCCTCATTTATACTTGAAGAAGGTCTTGACGCCAATCATTATTCTAAGTGGCCTATTGACAATCATTCCTCAAAACTATTTTCACAACAGCTTGGAGATTAAATGTAGAACACGTATCTATTTATTACATAGCGTTTCGCAGTGGTCTTAGAATAACGGCTAAGCTCAAATAAATTAAGCTGGGCAAGACCAGTGATTCTGATTTTGATGAATGTAATCCAATCTGCATTTACGCAAACGAAATTCCAACTAGGAAGGTAAAATAATGAAGGTAGACGACGACATCGAATCGTTATCACATTGTCTTAGTGATCAATTTAGAAAAAAAATAAAACATTTAATGCTACAACCAGTTTCAAGCAATGCAGGTAGAAAATTTAATATATGCTTTTTGGTAGATAAAAGAAATGACCCCAACAGTGATTGCACTGAAATGGTGTCGAAAAAATATCTCAGGTGCGCAAAATGTTCAATTAAAATACCACCAGTAAGTAAATTTTCTGTTCAAAATATACTTATTGACTGGTTTTTGATTTTGTGCTTCGGTGTATTTCACTTACTTGAATTAGGGTAGATTTGTTCTGCTGTGTTGTTATTCTTTTGTTAGATTGGTGTTAAAGGTCGTACTTAAAGGTATTTAAGTTCTATGACGATGGATTGTCTATTCCACTCTGTTGAATCGGTTGAATCCTATCTAGTGAAAACCACCCCTTGATTGCCGATGCCACGCCTTGTGACTTACTTATATACCTGATGGTCTACACACGCACTAACAAGCGTGAATGGTACATGGAAGTAGAGCTAGTAGCCATACATTTTAATGAAACGTTGGAAAGACAGTCTTATATTTCTCTGCTCTATAGATTGGGATTTCAGAACTGACAAGTTAACCAGGGGTAATTAAAGCATTCACTTATTAAGCCTTAAATAATTGCATTGGGTTTACCTCATTGTCACTGGGCAAGGGAGGGTGTTTTATATTTCTAGCTGAAAGACTTTTGTCCTCGCTTATAAATCCTTTCCTCTTAACCGTGTCTAAAATGATTGTCCATTACAAAAAAGTCTTTCCAGTTATGTAGTTGGAGCAGGACTCCCTGATTAATTTTAATTTGATATTCGCCATCTTACTAAATACAAAACTGTTAACTTATATCTACGGGTTCGAAAGTCTCTCCTGTTTAACAAAAAGTATCCCGTAAGCAGGAAATAATCAAGCTAATCATGCCATACCCCCGAAAAACAGGCTTCGTATAGCTTTGTTGTTGACAATAATTAAGTCATTCGAGACAATCAGTAGAGCAGGTTTTTACATCAATACACGCTTGTTTCTATAACTACTGGCTTAAGGCGATGGGTAAAGTTTGGAGTAAATTTTGTTTGATGCAATAGAACCAAGACGTCTCATTACAGCCAAATAAAGCCAATTGTGCAGATGCGCTTCCTTGTTTGTAATCACCCGCGGACTTCTCTTTAAGCTCTTAAATAATTGAATGCCACGTTTGCATAGATCCGAAGTTTTATAAACGAAACTCTGGCTTTTGATCAGTTTCATCACAAACTTTAGACCTCCAGTGATTATGATAGCAGACTCTGTTCAGCCAATAGGGTCCGGCCACGTGATCCAGAATGTTTGCGGTCGTTAACCAGAACTTATTGAATCTTTGCGAGCATTTAAACCGCGGATCAGTTCACGTACATTCGAATGACCACCAAGACATACAAAAACAGGCCCAGGGGCTCGTTGTTGAATGTGTTATTAAATGTAATCCACTATTAGATAGCGCCATACCAAGTTAAAGAGCTATGTCTAATCCGCTATCAGTAGTTTTAATAGTTTTTAATTCTATTTCGAGCAACTGGGCCATGACAATTAATTTGGTCTTTTTATGAGTTGTCAGCGCCTAAAAAAGTTGCTCTCATCCGCTTTGGCTGCTTGTTTCGCGGACATTTTGTTATTAAATGAAAAACCGGTCCATTAACCTTTCGTGAGAAATTCCAATGCAGTGTTAACAAAAGCAAAAGCTTTTTGTTTTCACCGAGAATCCAGCTTAGGGAAAGACTTCTGTAAAATTGAAAAGTTACGTTTTAAAGGTTTAATGAGATGGAGAACAAAGTACGAGTGATTGGTTATTTCCGTTAATGTGGTCTTCTTACTTGTGGATAGTGATGACAGGTGCGAGGTACAAAAAGCTGGTAGCTTTCCCGATAATTATCCTATAACTACCGCCTACAACTTTTATCTCGGTATCACATTTAGAGGTTTAATTTACCTCAACATCAATAGTCTCTATTGCGGAAGTAAGTGATCAACAATTATTGATGAATCCCAGGGGTCCAATACTAACGGCTTCTCTTACCATTGCGTGTTGTCCTTTACAAGCGACGATGTTCATTTGTGATGTAGACCAATTGTGGAAGATTGTTTGACTCCTTTAGGCCCGCAGAACACCAGCGAATATCCGTCAGCGCGAGCCCCGGGCTGATGTTGAGCAAAACAGTTTTTTTTTTCAGCCATGACCACACAGAATAAACGTCGGAATTGTGAAAATCAGCAGGATGGCAAATATGTGCATAGAATTTGGTCAAATTATAACTTTGAAATTTAGTTCAAATTGCATTTATGTCGACAGAAGAAATACCATGCATTTTCAGTGTCTTTTTGTTCTCAGAACGTAATTACTTTAACACAAAGTTAATTAGTTTATTTAGTAGAATAGTCTTTCAACTCAAGACCTACCCCATGCTTTTAGAAAATACTTATTTTGTAATGAAGGCCAAACTTAAGAACGATGAAATAAAATTTGTTGTAGTCAACATGCACCTGTTTAAAAGAAGACAAAAGTTTCTGTGTAGAATCTGTTGAAATATGAAGTATGTCAAATGGGCCGTTTTGGATTCTCTCTTAATGAAGTCTATATTTGATAAAACACTAGTGGAGGGGGCGGGCGGTAGTGGGGGCTTATCCAATCTGATAATTCTGCTGATTAATAAGATATTTCAAAGTAATATACATGTTACGTCATTCGCACTGGAACTAAACCTCGACATATGACAAAACAAACGCAGGCTTGGGAGACTTAATCTGATGGATAATCCCTAATGATTTCCAACACCCTGTCAATAATTATGCAATATATCCTAATTGACAATGCATTGAGTGTTCAAAGTCAACTATATGTAATTGGAATTTCCATGCATTTGTTTTTCATAACCATAAACTTTGCCTGTTTATCTTTGAAGTAAACGGCTCACTTTGACCCGTTTTGTTTTCCCGCATTTGTAACCCAAGGGGACCAATTAGACCTTGAGATACAACATTTTCCAAAAGGGCCTATAAGTTACGCCATGTGATCCGCGATATTTCACGTGTTTCACTTCCGGGTGCCCATGCCATTCCTTCTAGTTCCAACAGGAAGTAAAAAATGCCGATTCTTTAAGTCCTAAAGCTGCAACCAACAGCAACGCAAAACAACCCATACAGCTCTGCTATATCGTAACGGGAACGTGATTTACACGCCCTTCAGTGTACTCTGCAATATGTTTACATGAAGATTGAATCAGTTCTGACACGTGACCTTGACCTTCAATATTGCCATTTATTTAAAATAGTTTTCTTAAGCAGCTTTCATTGGTATCTATAGAAACGGTAAATGAATTTTGTATTCCCCGAACCTAAGCTTGTTTTAACAAATCTTCGACTACAAGTCTTAGCTTTTTTCAGAATAGTCCACGAGCTTTGGTTATTATATCGAAAAATACTTACTGGCAGTGATTTTAAAGTTACATTAACACATGAAAATACCCAGCGGAATTATGCCTTACATTTAATGAAGTTGCCATAGTAAAGGTATATTGTTTCACGAAATTCTACAGCTTGATTTTGGTGCCTCTGATACCCTATCGTTAAGATAGTTTGCGATACAGTTTTTTTACGACATTTAGTTAACGGTTTGAAATATATTGCAGTTTTTCAGCGCCTTTTTTTTATACTGATAGTCCTACAAATTAATACAAATAAATGTGGAAATTGATAATATATCCTTGATGCTATCAAATCCTTGGACGGAAATACATCGGCTCCCACAGTGCCTGTACTCCAAAATCTAACTCCAATAGGACCATGTCAATAGGAACCTCCATCGCAGCCCCGCTTGATATTTAAGACCACTGTATAAAATATTCTTACAGAAAGCACGATGAAACCCTAATGTAATATAATATACGGGATAATGGCATTATGGGATTATATCTCAAAGTTATATATATATATATATATATATATATATATATATATATATATTTAGAACAAGGGTTAGAATCAGCTCCCAGAAGAAAATACCACACTCGCCCTGTAACTGTGTCAGGCAGGTCCTCAAAATGTATGAAGGCGAGATGCAAACTAGATGCTTACATAGCAGATAAGGCCTCCTTTGTTGG
>JARFOD010109672.1:0-15571 GCA_031763545.1 Mopalia muscosa
TCCCCTGTTGGAAAATTTAAATTCCCCAAACTCTTAGCAAAACAAACATGTCTACACTAAGGTTGATTGATTACTCGCTGTTTTACACAGATTATTTCACTTATAAGACGGTGGTGTAATCCAACAATAATTGACACTAGCTCAACCAATATGTCAAGCATTTCCAGGATGCTGGAAAGTTAATTTTCCTCCAGTGCTAACTAAAGACAACTTTGCTACTCTTCAAACAAACTGCCCTTAGCATGAGGACGTCTACACTAAGGTTTGTTTGTTTGTTTGATTGGGGTTTAACGTCATACTCAAGGGTATTTCACTTATATGACGACATGCCAGCTCAATGGGTGAAGGAAACCACCCTCGACATCACTGGCGACAAAACAAAGACAGGACGGGACAAATACAGGACGTAATACAGACACCACAAACAGATCAACTTCCTGTTCCCCCTTAGCCCTGAGAGCACCCGGGCAACATGAAGCTCCCTCCAACCGCCCGCCTGACAAATGACAATTATATGAAAACAATGACGGGCAATTCGCTCCTCTGACACTTAATAATGTTTGCTTGTTTGAGGGTGTACTCAAGGGTATTTCACTTATATGACGGATTGTCTACTTCATACTGCATTTTACTTTATTACGGTGGAAAACTGAGAAGAAACCGTCCCTGTGATTGCTGGAGCCACAAGTGTGATTTGCTCATATACCGGATGATCGAGAGATTGACTCGATCCTGTGAACAGTACATTGAAACAGGATTAGGAAGCGCACACGCTACCACTAAGCCATGGATGCGGGACACTTAATTGTGAGATTAGTGAACAATGGGGTTATTATAGGTATATAACAGGTTATGATTACATTAAGGTGTGATAACAAAAACTTCACATGTTCCATCAAAACAGCAACCATCTCGTGTTGATTTAAATACGACTCTTCTATGACAGCTGTCTTTTGTTCTTTCAACAAGACAAATATGTTGCTTGCCAATAAAAAAAAATCACGCCAGATAAAACTTGATTTTTTGCTGTTTATTTCCTCTTTGGATGATATATATATATATATGTATTAGAACAAAAGACAAGCATGAAGATCATGTGATATTCCAATAAATGGTGACTGGACGGAATATACAATATTAAACATTGTACAACACACAATGAATATAAGCGCCAAAAAACACTACAAAGAATAAATATACTTTTGAGAGAAACACAGCAAATTTCAAGATCTATCAATTATTAAATAAGATATATGCTACTGAAAATACAAAAACTAGTATGCATTTTGTACATGTACATGCACATAGAGCTTCGTGCTAGAAATGGATGACAAATAAGTGTCCTTAATCCTTTCTTGTTTTAAACAGTTTAATTCTTCTAAACATCAATTTTAGATCACAAAAGACAAAACACCATTTTTATGCATTTGAATGTCAATTAAAAGTCAAATATGGACATTTACATTAAATCAATATTACCATCATATAATTCTGTGAGCATTGAACTTTTTAATAGATCAACAAATATTTTCACACAAAAAAACAAATGAGTCCGAAGATCTGAGGCCAGTTCCACAAGCAATATTATCCTCACCCATTTATTTTAATTGTCACGGCGACCAGTACTAAAGACATTGTGTTGCTATGGTAATTTAAAATCAACTTTAGCTCAATTTTTTTGTGGAACCTACCCCTAAATCATTACCTGCTATCTTATCTGATTACACACATGTGTTTGACTTGTACCAAGTGACCTTGCTGAACAAATAGAAGTACGGTGGTATCTCAATCCGACTAAATACAAACCAAAACAACTCCCTGTGTTTTGTTTCGTCACAAAAAGGATCTGACCCAAAGGCCTGCCATATGGTGTTCAACTAGGTAAAGGTGGCTGGGGTGTCTGTCCTAGCTGACCAGTAAAAACACAGCTAACATAGGGCTTGAGTAGACAATGAATCAAGCTAAGACAAGCTGGACCTGCCGAAGTAATATACTTTGCTGTATGTAATGATGTATAATGTATCTTCAAAACAGAGTAGGCTATTAGCTTGAATACTTGGATGTAAAACAATACATGTAGAAAATAATTAGAACAAGTGGTCCGTGAACTCCAGCCTGTCAATGGTAATCATCATTCAGAGACCAAGTTTGGTTTGGTTTATTGGTGTTTTATGCCGTGCTTAACTTAAGGGTATTTCACTTTTTCTGTGCTGCAATAAATGACACTAGCACAGCTCAGATGTGAAGTGTTCATTTTTCTCCAGTGTTGAATAAAGACAGCATTGCTACTCTTTAAACAAACTATCCAAGTTTGCCAGTCTGTGACTGGTCACTGTTGCAAACCAATCAACACCATTTGTTATACCTGTCCAATCATAGTTGCGACAAATAAAACACAGGGAGATTTTTTTTTTTAAATCTGATTTCAGATTTGGCTGTATTTTCATTGATGATTTTTTCTTCAAAATGTGATTTTTTTAATCTCATGTTTGACAAGTACATTTCACTTACAAGACAACATTGTACTCCACCAGTACATAATTCATTAACAGTCATAAAATCAGAACTGTTCTGCTCTGTCAGAATTTTGGTTGCAACAAATATTCTTGAATCGGCACAAAATGTTTTCCCCAGCCACAAGAATTTTTTTTACTCACAGTGTTATCCTCATGCATATACATTTACTTGTAATTTCAAACATATAACCTTTTCTTTTTTGGGGATAACACTATCTTAGTTTAAACAGATTCTAGTTCTGGAAACTAAAAAGCTGAGTGGCCTCGGTGGCCGGCTTTTACTGCTGGCAATTTGAACCCTAGTAAATTTCGGAGGGTTGGGGGGTTCGATTCCCAAATAAATTTGAACATGCAACATTTTCTAACAAAAAAATGACGGCCACCTAGACAACTCGTCCACACGAACTTTCAACTTTCTGAAATAAAATGACTGATTGATGGGTTTCTTTACTTTTTCACCTGTAATCGTTTGTTTTATGTGGGTTTATCACTGGCTATTTTAATCATAATGTGGGATGCCAGCACAATGGGTGAAGGAAACCACCCTTGACACCACGGGCAACAAACAAAGACCAGACAGTAAACGATTTTATGGAAACACCTGCACAGATGGAATGACTATAGCATTTTACAGAATATTTGTGAAATAATTCGCTTCTAATTTTTACAATTATGATATCTAACGAAAGGCACAATGTGTGAACAATTTGCAATGAAAATAGTGCTCTTTTTAATAATATTCCAACAACAATTGACATTAGCGCAACTATAAAATGTGGAATTTAAAAAAAATTTATCTCCATCCCTCGAACTACGTAAAAACAGCATTGCTACTCTTCAAACATACTGCCCGTAACCAGAGGGACCCAAGTTTTTGGTTTGAATGTGGTGTTAGGCCATATTTAATGTTATTTCACTCATATGTCAGCGTGTCAGACGGTCTCAGACTGAATGGGTAATAAAATCCACCAGTGACAACACAATGAAAGAGGTCAGCGGGACAGGACAATCACAGGACGTATACAAAGATATCATAAACAGAAAAGCTTCATGTTGCCCCTTAGCTATGAGAGCATCAGGGCAACAAGAAGCTGTTCTCAAAAAATAATGTATGGACGGTATGTAGGATTTGGTGGAAATAAGTGATTATAAATCTTGTGTTCGTGAGAAATTTGTGATTTTATCTAGAAGTGTGGATTATTCCGTTTGAAGTAACTTGTCAGAAACAAAGTACATGTATAAGACCAAACATAAATATATCACTGCATGGTTAGACTGCTGGCCATGCTTGTCAGTTTGTTTGTTTGATTGGGGTTTAACGTCGTACTCAAGGGTATTTCAGAATATCCATTTCACACTGCATCTAGTCTTAATACAATGGGAAACCGCGATTGCCGGAGCTACAACATGTGACTCGCCCATATACCTGATGGTCAACAGGCAGACTTGTGATAGTGAACAGTGCACCGAAGCAGGTTCAGTTTAATTAGCGCACGCTCTACCACTAAGACACGGGCCCCCCTGCGTATTAGAGACCATAAGTTGAATCCCGGTGGAGACAAGCAAATTTGTCTTTCTCTACAATAAAAATAAATCATGGACAGAATGGCTTGTCAAACTGTTTTGTTATCAAGATATTATTTGTTTGGGGCTTTACTTTATACTCAAGGGTATTTCACTTATATGACTATAGATCATACATTTCTTATTTTGCCTTACTTTAATATCATGGAAAACAGGAAACTTTGTCGAAAAAAAGCATATAATCTAATATGAGAATCTAAACTGTGAATGGTACATCAAACCAGTATCATCAGTCCAACATACTACTCACTGAGACCTGGTCACATGAAAATCTACAGAAAGTCTAATACTTTGATATTACTTAAGGCATGTACAGTTATGAGGTCAAACTTTCTCCTACAATAACATCGTCTGCATAGTTGATGCCTACTATTGTCATTATATACTGTTATATTAACAATAAATGATATTTTTTTAAAAATCGTGACTGAACAATTGATTTTTGTGTCTTTTAGACAGTACCAGAAGATGTATACACAGTGCAAGATTTTCCAAAATGTGATCTCTAAAATGCCCACACCTTGTTTTATTGTTTACTAATTGTTGTTGAAGGCAAGACTCCTATGGCGATTTGAGCCATTGGTAGATGCGACGTGGAAATGTGAGGAAATGAAAAACACTACACAAGATTTTGGTTGTCCGACCAAGGCATCATGCTACCCTGTTCCCCATTCCCGTGTCTTGCCCAGTAGTACATCTGTGACGAGTTGATATTCTTCTCCGATCACGTATAGATATGTGCCATAAAATTAAGTACAAGGTCATAATAATAATATAATAATAATCAACGCTTTTGTTGTATCATTTCTTCGATGATTTCTTCATATTCGTCAGCACCCATTCCATACCATCCTTAAATAGAAGAGAAAATACAAACTTTATTACCACAGAAACAAAATTTGTTTGTTATTAGTTTGAAGCTGTATTTAGGGTTATTTCACTTATTTGACAGTATTATTTTGGTGACAATAAACATTCACAAGATACCATGTAATGAGAGTGAGAAAAAATGCAATGATGAAGTGTACGCAATAATTATTGCAATACATTTCGAAAACATTTTTTCGATTGTTGGTTTGTTTGATTGGGGTTTATCGTCAAACTCAAGGATATTTCACCTATTTGACGATGGGTTGTCCACTTCACAATGTACCTTTCCATATTACTGTAGAAAACCGAGAGGAAACCTCGTAAAAACCACCACCTTGATTCCCAGAGCCACATCTTGTGACTCACTCATATACATGGTGGTCAACAGTGGGACTCAATCCTGTGAAGGGTACATCGAAGTAGGCTCGAATTGTTTGTTTGTTTGAACGAGGTTTAACGTCACACTCCAGAGTATTTCACTTATATGACGACATGCCAGCCCAATGGGTGAAAGAAACCACCCTTGACACCACTGGCAACAGACAAATACAGCACGAGACAAATACAAAACGACAACAACAGGACGCAATACATACACCACAAAACAGATCGGCTTCATGTTCCCCATTAGCTCTGAGAGCACCAGGGCAACATGAAGCCTCCTCCAACCGCCTGCTGAAGTATTATTAGTTATTGACATTTTGTAAAAAATATGTTTGTTGTTTGCTTGGTGTTTAGTCGTTCAAGGGCAAGGGCGTAGGCAGAGGAGTGTTCCCGTCCTTCGGACCCCCTGTTTTAGGAAACTGGACAACACAGTTACTTGAGGCAGTGAAGCAAAATGATCATTTTGGACATCATACTTTTGATTTATGACTAAGCCCCTGCTAAAGGTTATTTCATGATAACACATTGTCCACTTCATTCTGTTTCTCCTTTAAGTATGTGGAAACCGAAAGGAAACCTTGTAAAAACCTACCCCTGTGATTGCCGTAGCCACATCCTGTGACTCCCCCATATACCCAAGGGTTGACAGACAGAGTCTATTCTGTGAATGGTATTTGTCAAAGAGTGTTTATAATTTTATGACCAGCCTTCAAACTTGTACAACCTCGCAGGACGGTCATAACATTCTGTACACCTCTGGCTCAATTATTAAATATAGTACCTTTACTCCCTCTCCTTTGGTAGCAGAGCATGGTTGTATCCGCCATTTTCTATCACTGATATTCTCCAGTTTAAGTCCCGAGGCAATTTCCTCATCTGTGGCAGCATCCAGTAAGTCTTGTTTGTTAGCATATATTAGGACAGGAACTCCGGCTAATTTCTCTTCATCTAGTAAATCTGAGAGCTCCTATAACATAACAAAAAGTGACCCCCGTTGTAATCTCCCCTTATGAAACACCACCACGGGCACAATAACTGGGCCAATGGGAGTCTCAAAATGTCAGAAACAGGTGATGCCTTAGACGTCAAAATGGTGAAGATTTGTGGCCTTCTAAATAACATCACAAAGTATAAAAGTGTGTGACATCATTTAAAAGCTCCACAACCACGAATGATATGATGTAAGAGGAATGCCTCTCAAGGATTACATTACCTCCCTTCCCAAACGTTCGAGGCTTCCAGTCTAGATTTTCCAACAGTGGCAAAACAGTTTACATGGCAGTTTCTATAAAAATTTCCAAGGGTCCTAATCCAAATTCTTCAGACCATAATCAGGGTTCTGAATCCGCTTTAAGCTTGATTTTAACAGGAATTTATGAAAATAGTCATATATTGACATTAATTTGGGCTTGAAATAGTTTGAGGCCCATACGCTTTTTTCGTAACTAAATGGCTCTGAATACTGCCCTGGTTTAGCCAATCAAAATTTGTTTATAACCAGACCCCAGGCCCTGAATTTGCAGGTGCCTAATATAATGCTGGAGGTAATTTCTCTTGTATTAAGTGTGTGGCATCATTTAAAAGCCCCATAATCACTAACGTTGTAACGTTACAGGACCACCTTTCAAAGATTAGATTACCTCCCTACCTATAACCTTTTGAGGATTCCATTGGATTTTCCGACAGTGGCAAATCAGCTCAACCAATCATAATTTGGTCAAAACAAGACCAATATCTTTGCTTGTTTGTTAGTTCGATTGGGGTTTAACACCGTACTCAAGGGTATTTCACTTATATGACCATGGATTGTCCACTTCACACTGTTCTTTGCTTAATTCCAGTGAAAAACCGGGATGAAATTTCGTAAAAACCACCCCAGCGATTGCCGGAGCCACATCTTGGGACTCATTCATATGCCAAAGGGTCAATATTTTTGCAGGTTAGCTTATGTCATGCTAGAGTTTTTTTTCTTTTGTATGAAGTCTACCTACTCTAACGGTTGAAAGTCACCCTAAATTAATCTTACCACACTTGTTTCTTCAAATCGTTTTCTATCTGCACAGTCAATCACATAAATCTGTAATAGAACATAATTATGGAGAAATGTTTTTAAGAAAACATTTGTAGTCAATAAGAATTTTTGTCATTATCAAAATACCTTTATTCAATTATCTAATTAAATTCAAATATAAAACATTGCTATTTCCTATTAGCCCTAATTAATTAAATACAAACAAATAAATAAATAAATACGAATAAATTTATATATAAATATGAATATATTGAAAAATAAATGTGAACTGTGTACACACAAATATTTTAATATTTCAGTATCAAAAAAGAAATGAAATAATTTTGTGCCATTTAGCAATTGATTATTTACAGTATTTCTGGGAAAACACTTTCTGAGTTTGAACAGGAAGAGATTCAAGAGATCCCTCCAGGAATCGAACCCACTACCGTTAGAATACGGCAGCAAATTACCAGCAGTAAAAACTGTCCACTTATATCACACAGCCAACTAGAGGGTAAACTGAGCATGCATTTACTTAACTAAAAATAAATTAAATCACACTAAAATTTATAAGAAGACAACTGTACTTACAAGTACATCTGTGTTTTCATAATAGTTTTTCCAGTAGGGTCTGATCTTCCTTTGTCCACCGATATCCCAAACATTCAGCCGAAAACCTGCTGACTGGACAGTTTTTATGTTAAAACCCTACAAACAAATAAACAAATAAATTCCTCTTTCAAAGTTTGCTCTTTTATAACATCTTATTACAACTGACTTTCATATTGTTACATTTTAATTATAATACTGTTTGCAATAATACATTAACTAGAATTGGAAAAACTGAGTGGCATGGATCACTGGCGAACTGTCAGGGGAGGTATTTTTTGTGTCTTTTAGAAAGCAAAATTTTCTGAACTAGAATCTGTTCAAACAAAGAAAGTGTTATCCCAAAAATAACGAAAATACTGTTAAAACTTCACTTTCTAAAAGACACAAAAATTATTTTTTGCATGTAGATGTGAGATTAATAGTGTGTATACCAATTGATACTATCGGTTATTTTCGTTTTAGAATTGATACGCTTCCTATTAGCGTAGAATTTTGAACATGACAGCTGTGACTGATATCCACTTTAATGCATATTTGTAGAATACATTTTTCATGTCAACTATCTCTATTGTGATTCAGCTATATATATCTATATTCTACATATTTGAACAGTTGTTTGCTTGGGTTTGTTTTTGTCGTTTTAATTTTTGTCGTCTTCATAAACAACATGGAAATATAATCCATCACAAATTTTCATAGGGACCAACAATTTAAGTATATTTGATTGGTTAAGACGAATCTTTTTAAATGCAAAC
This sequence comes from Mopalia muscosa, assembly GCA_031763545.1. Lineage (NCBI taxonomy): Eukaryota > Metazoa > Mollusca > Polyplacophora > Chitonida > Mopaliidae > Mopalia > Mopalia muscosa. Next base: position 8,736 of record JARFOD010109672.1, read on the forward strand.
TCAGATGTGTTAATGCCAGACAGGTCGTATATTAACCCTGTTAGCCAGGGAGTCCTGGTATAGGGTAAAGCAAAATATTCTTTCTTTCTGTAGGAAATATAATAAGCCTATGTTTGTCCCAAATATCAGAATCCACCATTCCCCAAGGCGTCCTACTTTAAATGTTAGCGTGTACCAATTTACAAAGGCTGACAGATTAGGTTTTAAAGCGATATCAGTTTGATATGAAATATAAGGGTATGTCCTATAACAGCCTAACTGCGGGAATGTCAGCTGTTACAGCGGAGAGACGGGATTTCGCAGTATCAAGGAAGGCCTTCAAATCATCAAAGAATATTGTCATGTATCCTTTAAAGTATTTGTCCATCAAGTCAAATTCTCAATTTAGCTCTTTGCAGATAACCTTAAGCCTACATGTATATGATAAAGGATCTTTTAATAAGAAAAACATGTACCCAGACCTGGCCATATAACCGTTTCCTGGTTAGTTTTGAATCTTTGTTTCATTGGGGTTTGATGGTTATTTCACTAATATGACGGCGTGACAGCCCGATGAGTGACGAAAACCACCATCTATACCACTGGCAAAATGAAAGTCCGGCCAGGACAAGGACAGTACTGTTACATGATGTTCCTTTCCTCCGAGAACATCAGGACAACATGAAGCTTCCTCCGTATCTTCTTCTCTTTGGATTTGAGTACATAATATTTTTTCGTATAGTAAATGGTATGTTAGTAGTTAGTAGTACATAATTTTAGGAAACACTGCTTAACTTGTGGTATAAGTTGAATAAACACAAATTTTAAGTTTGAAGATAATCGTTGAACATTATTCACAGTTATATATTTTTTTAATTACAAAATGCAACAGTTTCCTTTATTCCAACGCAAAGACGTAACAGTCCAACTTAAATCAATATGGGAATTTGTTTTCAAATGTAAAACATTGTTAAATAAATTTGCAATTAAATAAGGTATTTCGTCTATGAGTTTTGTTCCAATGTCCTAGTGTTCACGACACTAGCAGGCTTAAATCGTGCAGCATGTGGAATGACGATTACAGTGGTTTGTGATAAAATGAGGGATGCAAATGGCATCTACCATTACAAACAGTAGACACTAATAGTGTGAAATAAATCAGTTGACTTAATTTTAAGTTATTGTGTCCACTACGTAATTTGGTCCTTTTGCTGTTGCAAAATTTGTTGAAATAAAATCCACCAAAATTTGGACGAATACACGTCCCACCTATTAAACGGGAAAAAGAACAATTGCAAATATTGTAAAATGCCACAATGACGGCCATATTGTTAAGCTGGTGGCATGTGCTGATTTGAGATCAGACCCATTGTGCTAACAAGATGAAGCTTCAAGTTAAGTCGGAAGTAAATCCGTGATTTCGTTTCAAGGTATCGTGTTCATAAAATTTGTGACAGAATGACGGACGGAAAGTAGCATCTGTAAGCCCCCCCCCCCCCTCTCTCTCTCCTCACCGAGAAGCGGGGCACAATGTGCCTTTATAAATCTAGGAGCTTTTATTAGATGCACTCGTTCATTATATATGTAGCGTGTATTAATTCCTACAACTCGGGCGATAAAGACGGGCCTAATTAAGACCTAACGGCCAAAAAATAACGGCCAAAATATAAACTAAATGCTCTCTTATACAGATCTATGTTAACGTGTTGAAGATTCCAATTACAGCTTTTTACCATCTCTTTCCTAATGTGTAATCCGGATGTTTTTTTTTTTTGTTGTTGTTGTAATTCGAAGACGATGGTTTCACCTGACTTGTTTATATTGGCGAACGTGTCTTCATGTCTACAACGCAAACCGTGTCGGACTGACAGCGCCGTAACCACAATTACTAAATAGACAATCTCTCATTGTTTAATCTCAGTTTAATTACGACATAAATCAGTTCCCCAAGTGCCACATGAGACACCAACGATGCAGTATCGGTTGACGCCGTTGCCCAGTTGGTGGGACACCGGAACACATAACCCAATTTAACATACGGCGCACGGATTACAGAACGGAATCGACAGAGGTAAGTTGTGGGACACTACCGATAGTCCCGAGTAAACTTGACTAAGTTTCTTCCAGGTTACACCAATAACCGTAGCCTTACGTTAGATCTATAAGACATGCAATATTCGCTGTTGAATTACATGTTTATACTTTGTTATTTACAAAAAGTATGTAGGTTCACACCTGGCATTCGGTTAATTGATGGATTACTGTACCACGCATTGGTCAGTCGTATTTCAGCTACGCTGTAGCGTATTTGCACTAGAAGAGTTCCACATACATATCGATGGTAGATTGCAGGCGTGAAAAATCGCAAACAAAAGCGCAAACAAATCCCGAAAGACCATCGTTCTCACTTACATTGTCTATATGGGTATAAACAGAGGCGAATCGTGCTGAACACAAATGTCTGAACATCCTTACTGAGACACTTTCCGCATCGGTACAGTTAGCGCGGAGTTGAATGGGAGCAATAATATTAAACAAAAACGTGCAATAATAGTAAATAATAATAATAAACTTTTATTTCAGATTTTTGTGCATATAACATTACAATTGTGCATATATGATTAGCAAGAATACAGCCATTTCATAGTAGTCTACAACTGTACACATACTTGCATGTTTTTCCGTTAAGCGTATTCGGGTCTATTCAGACGGAGGTTTGTGCGCATGTGGACGGTGAAAATCAACCTAAGCACTTCGCGGGTTTGTATTAAAAAACTCACATCAGTCCGTTTCTCGGGTAAAGTTACTTTCAAACAAAACACTGTTCCTTTTTATGTATGGCTTGTTGCAAACAATTCCAATTTCGTCCGCTGTTAGTGTTTTGATCATAATTTAGCTCCAATGACGTCATCATATCAACACAAAATTAGCCTTCAGACGTAAACAATAAACACTTGGATAACTCAATCTTATATTGAAAGTAAATCAATGCGAGTTACCTCCCCTGAAATGAAGCATTCCATCAGAGATTATTTGCAGACCCAGGTTTTTCAGACATGGTCGAATACAGTCTGTAGCCATATTTTATAAATCGAGTTCGGTTCGAGATGTGGACTTTATTAATCTCTCACGTTTATAATCATTTTCATCTGTCTTTAAAATATAGTTGTACAGTCTGGTCTGCTGGCCAAAGGAACAAATGAGGTGTATATAAAGAAAAATCATAATACCCAAGAAAAAACAAAAACTTAGCTAGGAAAAATTATAGTGTCTTTGGACGACGTAATGTGTACTGTATAGTCCAGGTGATTCATCGGAGAACGTTTGTGATTAGTGTTTTTAGATAATATACGTTCTTATCGTAAATTGCTGGAAGGCAATTGGAATGGACTGCCTATATAGAACTTATTACTATAATTCTGAATCCGTCAGAAAACACTGTTGCATAGCAACGTTTATTCCAGAAAGCTTGACAAATGTAGTTTCGTTCTGATATTTTTTTCTTTTTTTAACGTACAGGTGAGTGATAACTGAAATGTTATATGCACTCGAGTTTATTATGTCAATCGATATAGAAGCTTTTCTTTTCAATAAAGCAAAACAATCTTAGCTAAGAGAAGAACCAAATGAAACTAGAGTTATGTCTTTAGTGAGTCCTGGAGAGAAATCTAGACGAAAAATTTACACTAATAAAATAAAAATTCTCAAATCAAAGAGGTCAAAACAAAATGGCTTGACGATCCCCTTCAAACATTATGTCTGTGTATATCGCTATAGAAATGTAGTATCTAGGAATTGTCTAAGTGCTCGACTTCCGTTTCCAGCCAATATAGGGCAGAACAGATAAATATAGAAAAATGGCCGGTTGGCAAAATAGATTGTTCGTATTTGTAGCAAAGCTAGTGGGCGATTTCATGTCTCGTTTGGCATATTAAAATGTATCAGAAATTTAAGTTTATCAAATGTTACTGGACAGTGTAGAGTCTACTAATTCAATAGCTGATAAGTGAAAAAACTGGAAATTACACATTTATGAACAATCTAACTTTAAATGAGTCTACATTGCGTGGTAGACTGAAACAATACATCATCTACATTTAAAGCACCTTTTTTACAAAGAAAATCCCTTATGCTTTTAATAGTACAAGGTTACGTCCTACGCACTTGCTCGTATTCGTCGGTCTACAAATGAGCTCCTCCGTCAAATAAACTAAAAACTATGTGAACAATGGGGTCTTTTTTTGAAGGAGCTGAGTTCAGAAATATTCTGTTGATATCAAAACTGGCAAAATATTTTGATACTCTAGCAGTCCTTGTAGTGTTAAACGACAAACCGTGTAAAGCGACGGAGTTTGAACACTCACTCTAAAGTCATCAAAAAAAAAAAAAAACATAACGCGAGAGCGTGAAAATGCGCTGGGTCATGTAGTCTGTTACTTTTAATGGTGTTAAGAAAATTGGCTCAAATATCGCATATAACTTAGCCACGTCACGCAATTTATTTTGAATTGTTTCACTATATGTTCTTTGCTTAAAAAAAGAAGGCAAATCTACGGTAGAACAGGTACCAAAAATATTCCTAATAGCTGTTTAGATAATGTACCATTACTTAAGTGGGGTACGATCGACTTTGTATTTATCCCCCACCACCAAAAAACAAAACAGAACAAAAATCGAACAAACTAGAAAGTAGCTGGAAGGTTTTGAAACAATAATAACTTGTTCACTGACAAGATTATATTTTTTTTACTGTAGCCTGCGTATGGAATTGTTTAATGTGCTTTGTGACAGCTTTATATTGGTCTTATAAAAAAGGGCATTTTGCTTTCCCGGGCAGATACACCTTCAAAACAAGGCCAATGATTTACCAAATGCGAAGAGAGCATTGAGTTTTTCAGTACTAAACGACAAATCGTGTAAGACGTGAGAGTCAACACTTGTGTAGTGTAATAGATGTGCAAATATTAGCGGCACAGGAGATGCCATTCTGTTTTTGTGTTTTTATCAGCGTTTTTGTGGCTCCGCAGTCGGGGTAATTTTAACACCGGGCATTCAGACTCACGTACTGCAGCTATTGAACTTACAGCTTTTAGGGAGAACATTACATGGTAAATAGATTGATTCTGACCCAGGAATAATGCAATGTTAAGCACGAACCTCTTTCCCCATCCGCAAAGCTCATGTAATGTTGGCCTTGATCCGGCGTATGCAGAAAGCCACGAACACCAGATACAGAGGCAAATTTTTATTTCTGTGATCAATTCCTCACTGGCGAATTCTGTTTGCAGCGAGTGCACGAGTTCTGATCTTTAATAGAGGAATCCTTCTGACTGGATGTTCTAGCTGTTGTCTTACTGATTTATTTAGAATTCGACAACTATTCATTTCCAAACCTACCCAAAGACTTCCTATTTTATGATTGTGTTTGTAACTTTTGATATGTTTAAAATTCAAAGCACGGACACACTAAACGTATTGTTTATTTATTTATTTACTTATTTATTTTTGTTTATTCATCCGATGTTGGATCAACAGGATTAAATCCCAATTATAGATCATTGGCCGGCATTATTGTGAGGAAAACTGGGTAGTAAATTAACCCGGCACACCCACATACGGTCCGCGGGAATCGAACCAGCGACCCCAGAGGTTAGGGGGATATGTCGACCAGACGCATACGCTCTCTAGAGCGTACACACTAGACCAATCGGCTACAGAAGTAACCACAAAACAACATGGCTTAGTCTCAGTGAGTGGTATAAATACATGGTACATAAAACACTCAACACACACACTTGTATTATTATTACCACTATTATGTAGGCAACAGTCCTGTAATTATTGCAATTAAAGCCTATTTAGTTATATTTTGTATTTCGGAGTCCAGGCCAAATTCACAGACAGCTAGGAAACTCTGTGAATACTAAATGGCCACAGAATGACGGGATCGGTCAGTGCCAGTGAATGGTGATTTGTGAGCAGACAGCGTGATATCCTCGAGTAGAACGCATTGCAGCTCGATCGCGATAGTCTTCCATTGGGTCTATGCTGACGAATAGCCTGGTCACAAATATAAAGTACTATATATCTTTAGTTTCTTTTAAATATACATTAAAATTGTAGATGACCAATAAGACAATGAGATAATTTCGGCTTACAAAGTGACTGTATATAAATGTTCTGGTTTAACTAATCTACTGTATAATATTAGGACACACCTTCCCTAGAATTGCTTTTATAAGCTATTACATATATTTTTCTAGAAGTATGTGATAAACTTGGCCCAATAATGCTTGAATCCATCCGACTAATAGTTGCTCATGTATTCGAATGTCAGCGAATTAAAAAACTTCGAAAACGCTTTTAATTCGAGACACGTGACCAGCCGGACTAGTGATAATATGAATATCCAGTAGGGTTACACCCGATTGGTCATAAATTAAATAAATACATAAAAAAATTCATAATGCCTTTCGATAAGGGGCGAAATTCATGTCATATTTACGCAGTGAATATATTAACAAGGAGTCGTTCACAGAATCAATACAATATATGTGGGACTTATCCAAATGGTTCAGAAGCTAACTACGAATCTCACAGACTTGGGTGTTTTTTTGTCTGACCTTATACATAATGAATGAGTTCTTGAAAAATCACAGTTAAATAGCGAATGACATTCTTGTCAAAGTAGAACAAAAAAAGCCTGATGTAAAAAACGTCCGAATATCTGAGAGTAAATAAAATGATAGATAATTTCAGTTCATGAAATAACGATTTGCTATCATATGTAGTCTTTGACGTTTCTAAGTCGGAAAAGGGAAACAGTTTAAATAGCATACAGGTTAAGATGTAGTTTA
>JARFOD010109683.1:0-15570 GCA_031763545.1 Mopalia muscosa
CTTGTAGTATTATTGCTTCCATTCACCTCCGAGATAACTGTACCGGTACGGAAAGTGTCGAAGGATGTTCCGACATGGTACGTAAGGTATGGAGGTAGGCCCGCTTCCGGTTTTAATCAAATGGCCAGTTTGGTTATGTACAGCTAAGGGAGATAACTCATTGTTGTTGTTTCAAGTCAAGAAGTCGCTTTTTCCTAAAATATTTACCTACTGGTCTATTTTTTCAACATCAAAGTCATTCCCTAACATGAGTTTACAGTCGTTTCGTTCATTTATACTGCCATACCGCACAACTATCAATCCGTATTATGTAATGCAGGCGCCCAACTATATTGAATAGGGAACAGCCCTTACTTTGTATGTATCGCACTGCTGGCAAGCCGCCCCCTCCTCTCCGCACTTCATAATAAATGACACTCGCTCTTCCGCTCCGCACTACCTGATAAAGAATAACCCTTCTGTATTATGTAATAGCAAACCAACTATTCAATCTATAATATTGTACGCCCAAATTTGGTGTTTAATTTTTCATGCATAACATGTATAGGTTTGGTCCATTGCTTTTGGTCAGTGCGTGTCTTTGAGATTTTCGATTGATCGTGTCTAATTTAATTTTTAAAGCAAAGCAAATATAATCCCAAGCACCACTGTCATAATGTATGACAAAAAACAAAAATAACATAAAGGACACAAATTCCGCCATTCCACCTTTGCTTTTTAAATGTACATGAAAGAATGAATGACAAACTATACTAGACATTTTCATTCGCTTCAACATAATTATACCGGAGAGCTCGTCTCTGTATGGTCCAACTATTGGGCGTAAACATGGCAAAATTTCTGTTTTTATTTTTACACCATTTCTCTGGCGCCCAGTATTCATTTTTCCTATGTTATTTCAGCATATTCTACGACCCTATTATAAGTGATACTCGAGATGTTGGGATTAGGACCTACCGAGATTTTGCTCATCACACTTGTTGGGGTCATCATATTGTACATGATATATGGACGAGAGCGTGTTTATAACATACCACCAGGACCTACACAATTGCCAATTATCGGAAACTTACTAAGTAAGTACCAAGTCTCATTGATAATGTTTATACAGTCGAACCCGCTTTATTGCATAATCAAAACGCCACGTGTTTTTTATGCGATAAACCGATCTATTTCATAAACCGTGCTGATGGAATGGGAAGTAGGTTATCTCCCTTTACTCTGTTTTGTGCCTTGTGCCTTGTCTTAGACATAGGAAACAATGTCCTTTGAAAGATGTATTTTACCATTTTACATCTATTTCTAAAGCTGGGCAGACAAAAATTTAGACATAGGAAACAATGTCCTTTGAAAGATGTATTTTACCATTTTACATCTATTTCTAAAGCTGGACAGACAAAAATCACTTTCAAGACAAAATAATTCTTTGGAAGTTATTGTGAAAGTACAGTGAAAAATAATCTACCAAAAATGCAGTTTTTTTATCTTTCGAAATCAGTTAAATTTATCAGGTCAACAGTGTTTGTCAAACTTAACTGAGGTAACATCCCCATATGCATATTTACTTTCAGCTTTCATGCTATCAAAGAGTCCTGTGCAAGTGAAATTGACAGAATTGGCGAAGACATATGGTCCTATTTTCTCACTGAGATTTGGTGAGTTTACATTTACCAGACTTAAAACCCATCCTTCATTCTCCATCTTTTGTGATCAGCACAATAAACGAGCTCATAACCCATTCTTCATGATCAGCACAATAAACATGCTCAAAACCCATCCTTCATGATCAGAACAATAAACAAGCTGAAAACCCATCCTTCATGATCATCACAACAAACAAGCTGAAAACCCATCCTTCATGATCAGCACAATAAACAAGCTCAAAACCCATCCTTCATGATCAGCACAATAAACAAGCTCAAAACCCATCCCTCATGATCAGCACAATAACCAAGCTCAAAACCCATCCTTCATGATCGGCACAATAAACTAGCTCAAAACCCATTCTTCATGATCAGCACAATAAACAAGCTCAAAACCCATCCCTCATGGTCAGCACAATAAACAAGCTGAAAATCCATCCTTCATGGTCAGCACAATAAACAAGCTGAAAACCCATCCCTCGTGATCAGCACAATAAACAAGCTGAAAACCCATCCTTCATGATCGGCACAATAAACAAGCGCAAAACCAATTCTTCATGATCGGCACAATAAACAAGCTCAAAATCCATCCTTCTAGATGAATACATTAATTACACTCAACACCCATCCTTCTAGATGAATACAATAACGACACTCAACACCCATCCTTCTAGATGAGTACAATAACCACACTTAACGCCCATCCTTCCGGCTGAATACATTAACCACACCCAACACCCATATTTTCCTTTGGAAAACATTAACCACCGTCAACATCCATAATTCTTGGGGACAACATTAATCACACCCAATACACTTCCTTCTTACAGAGCACATAACATTCCCTCTAAACCTATGCTTGTTGGCAGAAACACTTTATTGGGTCCTTCTGATTAAATAGTAACTGGCGTGTTTAGAGTTTTATGGCTGCAGCTTAGTCTGATTGTAAGTGTGAGACGCTGTCGGCCAACTCAAAACTCAATGGGTGAAGAAAACCACTCTAACAGACGAGTGTTGATTCAGGGTTTTATAGCTTATGATTGTTAACAGATAAAGGTTTGTGACCAAGTTCCAGACCACTGAATGAAGGAAATCATCCAATTTATCCACCGACAATTATTGGATTTAAAGAAATATCAAGCATGTATACAAAGTGTGGAAGCTGCATTTTAATATACTGTCGCTTTAAATGATAGTCAAAATTGAAACCCACTTCCAGGAATAATTCCAGGACTTTTCATTGACTTAAACAAACTACACAACATATACCCTAACATTTTTAATCGAAACAAAAAGTCACCACAAGGAATCTGAACATGGATGTTACTATTTACAGGTAACCAAAAGGCGGTGGTGATCAATAACATCCAGCTGGCAAACGAGGCTCTATTAACCAAACCCACAGACTTTGCTGGACGGCCCCATTCTTATAGCAGTAAGTTTTCTACCACTCCACAGATTGCTGATACGGTCTTGCTGGAATCCTAAAAGCTGCCCACAAAAAGAAGACACGCTTTGTTTTTCTCTTTTTGCTTTAAATTTAACATCAAACGTTCTACTGCTGAAAAATGCATCCAACATTCTTATAACAAATATAGTTATATTTGGTTGTCACAGACTAAATGCTCTCACGCCCGATAATTGAATTTAAGCACCCGATAGTGGCTGTTGATCACACGTGACTTATGGGTCAGTCTTTGTGTAACGCTACACGAAAAAGGCACGGAGAAAACGTAGGAGAGTTGCACGTGCGAGTCATTTCTAATCATTAAGTGAGTATAAAAGACACATATCTGTTCAATTGAATTCAATTGTTAAATTGTTTCTCCAATCCGGGACGATATGCCAAGACTAGACGCAGCTACCCGGAACGTCGTCATTGGAGGTCTTTTGTCCTGTGAATCACAGAATGCAGTGCTATACTTAATCATGCCCACCGTATCACGATTTCCAGGCTCTTCCAACCATACCAGCAATGCGGTTCAACAGCTGATCATCAACGTTCTAGTCGACCCAGGGTCACAACAGCAGCCCAAGATCGTTACATCCGGTCACTTCATCAGAGAAACCGGACCATAACAGCAGCAGGAACTACATCAAATGTCCCAGGTCTCTGGAGAATATCGGCACAGACAGTCCGAAACCGTCTCCGTCAAAACGGCTTACTCGCCAGACGTGTCTACTTTGGCTAAGTACTAAGACAACGGCATCGACGTGTAAGGGTCCGAATGTGCAACAGATTAAGGGACGGGACCCTCCAAACTGGAGGCGAGTCTGGTTTAGCGGTGAACAAGCTGCAGAGAAGAGATGGTCGTCCACGTGTCTACAGACGCCGCAAGAAGAGAATCACAAGGAACTGCGTCCTTAAGGTCGACAGTTTCGACAGGGTAAGTGTGATGATTTGGGGTGCCATATCCTGCGCTGGAAAAACTTAACTGGTGCACATCCCTGGCAACCTTAAGGCCCCTCGATACAGAGAGGAGGTTTTGACACCAGACATGCTGCCCATACTTTACCTCTGTAGAGAAGTTTTTCATCACGACAACGCTCGACGGCACACAGCACACAGCTTGTGCTACTGCTGGGTTTCTAAATAACCTGAACTTAACAGTGTTGCCCTGGCAGTCCAATTCACTAGATTTGAACCCAGTAGAACAGTTGAGGGATGATTTGGATAGACGCGTGTGCAGTGGATATCCAGCGCCGCTGCAAAATCTACAAGAACTGCAGTAGGCTCTTGTGCGAGAATGGAGGAGAATTCCGCAAAACCTATTGGTCGATTGATCATGTCTATGCTGAGACGGGTCCGTGCTTTGCTACCGGTTAATGGTGGGCACAACAGATATCGACTTTACATTGACGCCATCTGAAGCTATGGACTTAAATGTGATAAATTTTTACATTTTATTGAACTTTAAAATCTGAACCACCAGTGTGCTTAAATTCAATGTAATGTGGTGTTTATTTCTGTATTTAAAATGATGTTGAAAAATTCATATTTGCATAACAAAATTAGTGTTGCGTTTCTTTTTTTGAACAATATATGTGAATGTAGTGAGAATTCAATTATTATTTCTAAATTAAATTTTTTTTAAATTAAAAAAGTTTTGCTCTTTACAATGGTACAAATTGGAATTTTCTGGATAGTTTTCTAGGGGTATGTATTGGAAAATGCAGAGTTGGCTTAAAATTAAGTGCCAGAAATAGTCAATGTAAAGCTGCGACTTGAATAAATGATGATGGGAAAACTAAATTATAGGCTGCAATTTAGCGGTTTGTGATTATAATTTCGAATCCTTTTTTTGACTAACATATTGCTTGAATACCTTTTAATCTAAGCGATAAAACAAATTTGGTTCAGTTTGAGCCCAAGGGGTCCTGCAAGACCTTAAATGCATATTTCAGACACTTCTGAGTTTGACAAATTCTATTTAGGAACTTGCAATTTTGCATTTTCAGACAATCTGTGTATTTGTTATACTGAGTATTCAAGCTTTTCAAAACTTTTGCATATATTCCGGGTGATAATGGGATAAGAAAACACGTCCAGGGATCCAGGAAGACCTTCAGACTTCCCGGAATTCATTGGTCAACGTAATGAATTAACATTCAAATGTTTTATGCAAACAAATCACAAAGTTATTTCAACTTAAATTCGTTTTAATATAGTTAGTCATTACTATTTTTTTTTCTCTGTTCATCTCATGCTGTTGGTATTTAAGAATTTTCTTTTTCCGCCACAGCAAAAAATAAATCCAGGAAATAAATGTTCTGGGCGGTGTTTTGTGTTAGGCCCTTTGTATATATCCTTTCAAGTGGTCACTCTTAAGGAGAACAATGTCCGTGTAGAAGAAATCGCTCTATATTATCCTCATATTTTATAACTGTATGAATAAACATATTTTCCCATTGGTTCGAATCTATCTTTTCAGTGGACATTTTGACCGAGGGTCGCAAAAACATCGCTCTAGCTGACCACGGTCCAATATGGCGCCTTCAGCGGAAAATCTCATCCAAGGCTTTACGGTAGGAACTAAGACGCATATACTTGCATTTCTAAAAAGCAATCACACTGACACAGAGATTTTTCTAAATCGATAAAATGTATGTTGTTCCAGATAAACTCCCAGAGACAAGGTTTTTATAGACTTTAATCTCGAGTTATGTGGTGGGTATATATAGTCCAAGGTCAAACGTGTTGTGTTTAATTTCGGCGCCAGTTTTGACTATGAGACTGCGTTTTTCATTGACTTCTGCTATAACAAGTATAAGCCAATAGGGACGGAACTGGACAGTGAGTATATTAAGTAGCCATGTTCCAAGTTATTCAAGTTTTATTACAAAATAGTATTCGTTTGAATTGATATTTACAGAAAATTTATTTAGAGGCGACGTTTGACAATCACAACTGTAGTATAGTTAGAGCAAACATTTTGATAGGTCGCGATAATAACAACAACAACAACAACAACCAAGTTCATCTGGCGGCAAGTTTACTTTTAATAGTCCTAGTATGTTGATATGTCCGAAACTCCGACGATTAGTAGCGATTAGAGGACTGTGCATGTCGGATGTACATGTACACACCATGTGTAAATCTAAGACATTTTTGTGCTGGAATTTAGACAATGATATTCAGTCTTCTCGTAAGGAAATTATCTCTCTTCCCAACTTCGACAAGAAATTCTCGTTTTGCAGGAAGTGTGAATTTGCTAGAGTTCCTCCATTCACTTTGTGGATATAACCTTATTGCATGAAGTTATTAAAGTGATACCAATACCTTTAAAATAGTTACAAGGAACATTTAATGTATTTATCTTGGTGACATGGTAACAAAAACAGCTCAGCACGAAATCATGCTGTAGCTAGGTCAACGGTAATGAATGAATTATGTGTTAAAGAAAACAACGAAATACAGGTTAAGTATTCTTGTTTTATTTATACTAGATCGCATGGTTTACATGATCGGAGTTAAACAAACGGGTCGCAAGTTTCTTTATACAATAATAATGTTTCATTTAAACCCAATTATGTGGCCGAAAATTGATTATTTGTTTTTATCGTTTTTAAACTTGTTAACACCTAAAACAGCGACATAATCTTAAATTTGTATACATTAATTTCATTATTTAAATAGCTTGATTTCACCTATAATTTAGGTTACATTACTTAAAGGGAAAGATAAATCTTTAAAAAAAAAAACTGTTTTTGGTAAAATACGAAAAAAACAAAACAACATGGACGATTATCCGGGCTTCTTCAATCACTGGATCACAGAATTTTGAAACTTTTGGGCTAACCTATATGTAGTCGATTCCTTTATTCTGCCACAGATGCAGCCAATTCATATGGAATATTTCTTATTCTGGTACAATTCAGATGCATATACGTAAGAACAAAAACGGCCTTTTCTTACTTTAGGAAAACATAAACCACACAATTATTTGAAATAAAAACAGTTCTTACTGTGGCTCTGAATCCACATTTCATTGCCCGAAACAGCTGAAATCGCTTTTCTGAGCTTCCTCACCTGCAGTGCTTCCGGGGCCTGCTCCTATGCCCTCGCATATTGGACTGGGATTGTCCGTCCATTTATAAAGTCACAAATGCAGACAACCTTTATGGAACATTTCTTATTTTCGCACTATGCAGATGGTCAGGTGGCTTAAAAAATGGCCCTTTTCTCGCTTGGGGAAAACATAAATCACACATTAACACTATTCTCAGAATCCAAACTACTTTGCCAAAATAGCTGGAATTGCTTCTCTGAGCTTCCTCGCTTTCAGAGTTTCAATATATTAGAAGTTGGAAGACGGACCGGGATAACGATCGAAGTCATTTTTAATAGCACAAAGTTCTGCCTCAGTGTCGATATTTGTGTACATAGACGCTACGTCAAGTGTTACTCGTGTGACGTCTTTATTAAACAGAATTTCAGATAACTTACTCAAAAAGTCTGGTACTTTTGATAAACCTGGGATGCCTGTTAACAATTGTTTTGACGTGGTAATCAATTAGTTCTGCTGCCTGGTAAGATTCTGAGGAACAATCTTATGTTAAAGGTCTCCCTGGAGGCAGAAACGATTGAGGCCGTTTCTCTAGTATAAGACTATATTTAAACATTTATAACCCAAAGGTCCCAGGTTCGATTCCCGCTGGAGGCAAGCAAAATTTTCTCTCTTCGTGTATCTAAAATATATATATAAACCGTCATTACCTTCTCTTGAGTTGTCTGTAGGTTAGCCATAACCGAACTCGAGATTAAGGTTTATTCCGAAACTTGTCACTGGAAGTTATCTAGAACATAATATGATTCATCAATTACAAGTAATCGACATCCCTCTGCCAGTGGGATTTCTTTTAGAAATATATAAACGGAGAAAGATATATCTTTCTCCATATATAAATCGCGGAAGACCTATATAAACCAAGATAAACAAGAGTGTACACATTTTCCGTTTAAATTGTACACAAATAGGAGTCTCGGGAAGTTGGCAAGGGAGGTAATTGTGTCTTTGCAAAGCGGTCCTCTGACGTCAGAACATTCATGACAGTGGAGCTTTTACATGACGTCACACACATTTCTGCATTGTGACGCTAGTAAAAGTCCATGAATCTTGACCGTTTTGGCGTCAGAGGACCGCATTCAATGGAACATTACGAGACTCCCATTGTTGTTCTCTATTCCTATACATGCAATACTGTATTTCTTGTTGTTGTGATTGTCAGCTTTAGTACGTAAAATGAGAGGACATTTTGGTAGAAGTTGAGTTTAAAAAAACCCTATTCTTGAGCCTGAGTCTTACACTGAAAGTAATAATTAACCTAACTTAAGCGGAAGACTAAACATGAAATCATAGCTTACATGCATGACGGTCTACAGTTTTCAGAATAGGCATGTTATCAGCTTAATCATGTTATGTTCCTCAGGAAATATCTGTCCGGTACTGAATTAGAAGTTCGCGTGCATAAATCTTTATCCAAGATCCTAACTCAGATAGAAGCCGAGAAAGGAGCGTTCGAACCCAGGGAGTACATGTCTTTATTAGTACTGAATTTCATTGGCGCCTTTTGCTTTGGTAAAAGGTAAGTTGACAGAGATGGTAAAATTATTATAGAAAAATATCTATACATCTGGACACGTCTATGGTGTTAGAGGACTGCCAATTTAATTTTATTTACTTCACGAAAAATGAAGAAAAAACATTTTGTTTGGTCATATTTTTGCCAATAATTTTTTAAAAAATCGAGAAAATTCACAATTCACAAACGCAACTGACAGCTAAATGGGAATCAGGAACAAATAATTAACCCTTTTAAATGGTATCTTTAATTAAATATACGAGTTTAAAGGGATAAACGTTGTTATTACCAAAGCCACATGTTCTGCTTCGAGGCAGCCTCCCAGCAAACACACTTCATAGCTGCAACGTTCTATACGTCATGCATCGTTAACATTGCACATTAACCAAATAACAACGTTGCTGCAACATAAATATACACTGAAATTTGGTTGTTAGTTTGTACCAGTTGATACAACGTTATTATAACGTTGTCAAAACGTCACTGGAAAACGTTGTAGTTTAACGTTGTAACAAATCGACTCATTGTGAATTGGTAGCGTTTTGTACAGCGTAATAACAATGTTGTGAAAACGTTGCATGATGCATCAGCAATATTACAATGTAGCTATTACGTTTCTGTTTCGTTTTCGTGTGGTTGTATTTTAAGGATGTGGCAACAAAACTGGTAGTCTACAAAATTCCGTTGCAACAACGTAACACCGTGCTGACATGACCAAATCAAAACGTTGTCGCGGCGTTGTTTGGCTTGCTGAGCAATAGGTATAGGCAACATAGCGCTTTAAATAGACAGTAGCTTCAGCCATGTGTTTTAACCGGCCTTTAGCATTAATAGGTATATTAATATTTTTAATGCGGCTCAATGACATGTCGTCAATTTCCATAAATTATTATGCTATCAAAAGACAAAAACAAACATTACACTGGTTGGTGTCTCAAAGTACAAAAAAAAAGAGAGAAAAAAAAAGAAACAAACTTACTTTATATACAAAGCGATATCCAAGGCAGTTACTACAGAAACATAACTTACGTTCGTCAAGAGCTGTCCTGGAAGGATCATATGGGTGGCCTCAAATTAAAGAGAAATCAAGTCGTTGGTCTCAAGGCGACTGAACATGGTCAGTCCATACTGAGTGTTTCGCGTAGTCCTGTAACAATCACTCAGTGACATGACAAGAAAAAATTAAGCACGGCTAGTAGCAATTTAAACACTTATCTAGATATCTTATCATAAACACATTATCAGCCATTTGAATATACATTTGTACATACATCCGAATATGAACAAAGTTGCTTATAACATTCAATTTATAGAGTATTTCCGATGGGAATAAGTGAGTCACACTCACGTCTTGTTTTCTCTTATCTTAAGCTATGAACTGGACGACCCAGAGATGAAGATGATAACAAATTTTGCAGATTCCGTTTTGGAACAGTCTGCCAATGGCCTACCCGAGGATTTTATACCAGCTCTCAGACATTTAAAATTGAAGAGATCTCAATCATTCCTAGAAATGGTGGAACAAAATCTTAAATTTATATACGGAAAGTACAGCGAACACCAAGCAACATTTGATGAAGGTCGGTAAATGCTATTTGTTTTATAAATTTAATTTAACAGACAGAAAGGTATTCTAGAATTGGTCCCTATAGTAGACTGGATGTAAAGAGTGGGCAGTCAGTGTTGACAGTCAGAACGACATCTCCGTGCAGTTAAAATATAGCTGTCATGTTAATGGTCATAATTCACTTACGTTTGTGAATGTCAGAATAATCAAATTAAAATATAACCAGACATACTGATTGTTAGCAAATTGATCTAAATTCCATTACTTCAATTCCGAAGCTTCATGTTAAGTCATACAGGTATAAAATGTGGAAGAATCTTTATAAGGCGAAGGTTGTGGGGGTATTGGGGGCACATTTTACTTCTGCACTTTGTTATTTACATATTTAAAGTAAGTAAGACGAACACAAAAGGTTGAATCATCTCTTTCATTTTGATATGAAGTTACTCTCTCATTTCTTTATCCTTTATCACTCGGACGTCCCCCGATGTACTTCGCACATCATCTTTGACTCCCCCAATGGACTGAGTACATCGTCTCAGACGTCCCCCATTTTGCTGCGCACATTATCTTGGACGTCTACCAATGTACAGCGCACATCATACTGCGCACACTATTTCGGACGTCCTCCAGTGTAGCGCGAGCACATCATCTCGGACGTCCCCCATTGTACTGCGCCAATTATATTGGACGTCTCCCAATGTACTACGCAAATCATCTCGGACGTCTCCCAATGTACCGAGCACATCATCTCGGACGTCCCCCATTGTACTGCGCACACCTTCCCAGACGTCTCCCAATGTACTGCGCACATCATCTCGGGCGTCTGCCAATTTACTGAGAACATCATCTCGGACGTCCCCCAATGTACTACGCATATCATCTCAGAGGTCCCCCAATATACTTCGCACATCATCTCGGACGTCCCCCAATATACTGAGCAAATCATCTCGGATGTCTCCCAATGTACTGCGTACATCATCTCGGACGTCCCCCAATGTATACTGCGCAAATCACCTCGGACGTCCCCCAATATACTTCGCACATCATCTCGGACGTCCCCCAATATACTGAGCAAATCATCTCGGATGTCCCCCAATGTACTGCGTACATCATCTTGGACATCGAACGACAGTCGCCATTATGACATTCAGTTATTCTTTCAAATCAACTGATAAAGATAGTCAGCCTTGTGCAGATAATTCACAGTTTACTCCTAATACTAATATTAGCGTATTCTAATATGAAATGCTCCTTGTTAATATAACTGTTTGGATATTATACATACACTGGTTAATGTGGTTAACGAGCAAAATAATTTATTTTGGTAAAAACTTATACATAACAGATTAATAAGATATGCTTATTTCCTATGACTTGGTATTAGAGTTGGAGTTTGTATGTTACATTGTGTTAGGCATCCGTTCAGATTAGATCAACCTTTCAAAGAAATATAAATTAACCATGCCTCTGCTACAGAGAATGACCGTTACAAAGATGGAAGTTTCAACTTTTTCGAAGAGTTTGTTGTAAGGTTTTTTTTATATTTTACATTTCAGCTAATATTCGTGACTTCGTGGACTGTCTAATAGCTTCAGAAAAAGAGGCCCACCAAGAAGAGGAAGACGATACCGTGTTATCAAAGCTAACCAACACACATTTCGTTCAGGTCGTGGCGGATATTTTCGCAGGTGATTTGTTCTAGCAGTCTATGTGTTCTTTAATGTAAATGTACATTTTTATCTATTTTTTTTATCGGAATGTCGATGTGTGCCAGCTGACTTAGCTCACAAGGACAATACAGTTGATAGATGTGTACATAAATTTCCAATTCTCTCCAAGTCAACGATTTTCATACTAAATAACTTGAAAAGGCCACTAATTTATTTTTGTGGTTCAAGATTTATATACTGGGGTATTTGATCCATGACGGTTTAGCATCGATTAAGTGTTTTTGAGTTCAAGATACACAAGACGACTCCAAGGTTCACTTGATTGTTTGGTAAAGGGCCCACTTGCCTGAATTTTGTCCGGATATTTTGATCCAGACATTAGTTTTGTGTCCATTTATTCAGCCTAGATATTTATATTCATCTAGTTGGGGGATTTTAAGCCATTTTCAACCTATTAAATGTTTCAGATCTTCAGTCTACCAAATAGAATAAGCGAGTCTCTTTTTCGAGCTTTGTCACATCTTGGTTGTGCTTGTGTCAATTATTGTTGGAATACACGGCGGTTATATAAGTGAAATACACTTAAGCACAACGTAAAATAGCAATCAATCAATCACATACATTGCTCGGTTAAGTACGTGATTTTAACTATAATCTGAAGGTGAAAAATAGCAGAAAGGTAAAGCTTTTGAATATGTCTTCCACATTTGTCAAAGTAAAAAAACAAAATATGAAAATGAGTATTAACAGATCTAGTATTTTCAAAGTATGTTGAAATGAAATAAGACGCTCTTGGCAGGGCGATAATGCCTTTACCAGCCAATCAGAGCAACGCTCTTTTGTGCCTGACACAAAAATTTGCCAGCATTTCCATGCATTTGCCAGCAGACATTTTAATCAATTACTATTTCTTTCTAATTGTGTTAAAGAAACTGTTCCAATTCATTTTCAGCTGGTTTGGACACCTCCAGATTCACTCTGTACTGGTCCATTTTACACGTTTGTCGTTGGCCAGAAATTCAAGAGAAAGTGCACAAGGAAATCATCGAATATGTTGGTGAGGGAAATTCACAAATTATTTGAGGTGGAAGCAACAGAGCACACGGGCTGGTATTGTATTGTTGTGTAAGGGCTATTAACGTTAAGGGTAGACTTACACCTCTGTTGAACTCTGGGCTCTAACCAATCTATCTACAATCACTGCTGTTTTTTTCTAATGTTAAGGTACATCACGTCTGCCAGGTATTGATGACAGGAAACACCTGAGCTACACGGAGGCTACCCTATGCGAGTCCATGCGATTGGGTTCAGTGGTACCGATAGGACTCCCACACTGCGCCATGGTCAACGGACAAATAGGTATTTGAATTTGAAGATACCCACACATATGTTGTGATTATAATGCACATTTTACCATAACGACATGTACGCATCCCGTTTTAGAAGATTTGTTAAAAACGTTTTAACTAAACAATTGGTATATTTTGTTTCATTTTATACCTACATCAACACAATGGCAATTTAAGAAAGTTTACGGGTTACTCAACACAATTGATTATTGTGCAGTACAAACCGTGTGCAGACAAATGGTTGATCATGCAAATGTTCAATTTGTAAAGACTTTTTAAACAAGTGCTTTTATTTCAGGTGGATACGACGTCCCTAAAGGCACTCTGGTCGTTATTAACCACTTTGGTCTGCACTTTGATCCCACGTTCTGGGGCGACCCGGAGAATTTCAGACCAGAAAGATTTTTGGATGAGCAGGGCAACTTGGGTCCAAAACCAGACAATTTCATCCCATTTTCCATGGGTCGACGTGTTTGTTTGGGTGAAGTTGTGGCAAAACCAGAACTTTTAATAATGTTTGCTGGTCTACTTCAGAAATTCAAGTTTTCCCTTGCCCCCGGGGAAAAGGGCAGTCTAGAGCACGTGGGTGGAATAAGTGGGCTTATACCTAGTGCTTATAAAGTGCTGGCTGAACCTAGATTTTAATAAGCTGGTAGTAGACTTGAGCCAAAGACTTTGATCGAAACTCATCAATACTTTAATATTAGTAATATATCTATAACTGATGTCGATGTGTCTGCTACCTTAAAGCAATGCTCCTGACTGCAATGAACCCTACATACCTTGAAACATTACTATTAAAAATATTTTAACCAGGCATCGACTTATCTTTACTTTATATTATAAAATTACCAGATAGTTACAAATATATAGGCCCTACATATGTACGACCACTGGAAGCTAATATTTTGGGCGTGGTCAGCCCTGTTCATGGCGTCACGCGAATTACACTCTTGTGCGTTACTGGTGAATAAAATACTACAGCATTGTCAATTTAAGCCGATTTGAAAATCTTGCAGAAAGCAATTTGTTTTTGCTCTTTCAAAGGTTGGCCTTGTATATTAAAACAGTTGACTCTATAGGTTTTTTTAGGTAGGCCCCCAATGTTACAACAAACATATTTAATTGGTCAATATGTGTGGCGCTCTTCTGTTTTGTTATTTATGTAGCAAGACATGGCCGCGTGGATGAATTTGACTGTAGTTTAAGCATAACCCATTGTTTAAGATCCAATTATAAACTGGATATAGTTAGATAAGAAAAGAAGACAGCTTAATTCAGCAAAAGAAATGATGCCCGTTTTACTTATATGCGTTCTATTGCAGAGAGGAGCATCGCTTTAACATCCTGTGACCTGAGTATCACAATTGTGATGATATACCCGGAGCACTCTAACTGTACATAACATTGCTTCTGCGTTGCTGTGAACACATGATTTTTCTCTATGTATTACTGCCTTCAATTTTGAGATGTATGTACTCCTATAAATACCAATATTTTGCCTTTCATTTGAACATCACGACATGCATATAAATCTGTAATTTCTATCGAAACCACGACAAAATGTGTTGAGTGGTGAATTTTGTAAGTTTCATGCTTTGTATTAAATTCTATATTCCATGTTAATGCTTGTGAAACATGTAACAGCGCAGTAAACTATTAAACCAGTATTCACCTTTAAGGTCTATTTAATACCATATGTTGAGTAATTGTATTCATTCGCTGTGTATAATAATTTTGCTTTGTTAAACTCTAACCCCCTCCTCGAATAAATTTCCCAGTCAGTCTACTTTATACAAATCTTAACACCTGTGTTTTTTATATCACATGTAGTACAGCTTGTTGCTTTATTATATGTGTTAAGTTTTCATATCCCATATATTATTCAACTCTGTATTATATAATCCAGAAAAGCCAGTTCCATTTTAGTTTGTTTTTTCACCCATGGTGCTTCAAGCTGTATATATATTATGTTCCTAATGTTATTACTCCCATTAGCTTGAAAACGGTGCTAGTGTCTGCACTGACACGTTGCGTTTGAATAAACCCAGAAGTTGAGAATCCATAGTTTTACTTATTATGTTATCATCCCAGCTTCTAAATGCCGCTAAATAAGTTAGAAATATATCAATTAAAAAAGGAAAGAAACATTTATTATTTCTGAGCAATTTGTTTACTTATTTGGGGGGGGGGGGGGGGGGGGGGGGGGGGGGGGGGGGGGGGGGGGGGGGGGGGGGGGGGGGGGGGGGGGGGGG